>BLJB01000270.1:0-89299 GCA_013423325.1 Usnea hakonensis | reverse complement strand
ACAAATACCAAGGAATTACTTACCGCTGACCTGACTTGCCGTAGGACGGATGTCGTCCTTGGATAACAAGCGTGTTATGTCGTCCTTAGACAATATCCGTAGTACGTCGTCTAAGGACAATATCTGTAGTGCGTCGCGCGAATACCAAACCAGCCCTATTAGTGTTCCTATCGACTGTTTACTTCCTCCCTTGATCAGAGCCTGTCCTACTCGATTCGGGTTCTTCCTGTCTTTTCGCCTCATCGTCTTTCAGCGCATCTTCGAATACCTCCAAACACCCCGAGTCGACGAGGTGGTTAAACGTCGCGGGATCCTTCACCCTTCGCCACCGTGGAGTGTTAGACGCAACGGTATCAAGTTTTAGTGCGACCAAGAGGCTTCCTAGCGTCTCTCGAAGGGTTTGTCGTGGTAGGTGAGACTTCTTACCCGATTAGGCCATAGCAAACGCCTCCCGATCATAGGAAGCCGGGAAAGCGGCGCAATACCAGTTGGTCTTATCGAGAGGGTCGAGGGTCCGAATCAGATCCTGTCGGTCCTGGCCATGCCCTCTGTTGGGTTTCAGCAGTACCGATAATTTGTCTAAGTCGTATTAGGGGATAATGAATAGCCGTTGCGCTGCGTGGTCGACGTAAAAGTCGAGAAACTATCGGCGAGCGGGGTCCCCCAACTCCTACAAGAAGATACTATATATATGGCGCGTAAGGGTACGGAAAGCCGCCGTATCCCACCTTCGGGTAGACGTACCGATATCGTCAAAGAGAAAGAGGCCTCGAATACGATCGATCCAAGACCCGGAATTCTGGTATTGGTGGAAGATATTGTTTTTGCCGGCGGCGGTACGGGCGGGGCGGGTAAAGGCGATACGAGGCTCAACGCGGAGTATCTTCTGGACTATAGTATAATTTAGGCCCCGTAAACCCTTAGCTTCGGCCACGTCCAACGGTCGAAGTAGGCGCGCCTTGGCCCCGGGGGCGCTTTTCGGGAAGTCGGGACATTTTCGAGCTCGAGCGATAAGGGTATCGATTACGCAGTGGAAATAGGATTAAAGGATAGCTTCCGACGTAACCGAGAATATTATGATATACTCTAGTTACGCCACCTCCCTTTTCTTGCTAGAGGTAGGGTCCGCTTAAAACTCGCGGTAAGTAGTAGCGGCGGGTACGTACTAGCGGCGAAACTTGGCCTAACGATACTCTCGCTCGATTAATAGCTTCCCGAGCTCTAGAACGACGTGGAAGGAGGCGTAAAATAGATTCTTAGTAAGGGGCAGTTTCTCTAGTAGCTTCGGCTGGAAGAGAGGGAGCCCTTCCTAGAGAAGTTGATCGGCTCGTAACTAGATGATACCGTACTGCTTTATAGTCTATTTGAAGCCGAGACCTAGCTAATTATACTAATCCTTAGGGGTTTAGTCGTCGTCGGAAGTCTTATTATTATTGGTCGAGGGGTCTCTATCGGGAGCGTTCTGCTCTCGGAGGAGCCGAGCCTTACGGTATAGCCGGCTTTCCATCTTTTCCTGCTATAACTCCGGCCGCTACTACGGTATAAGACCGCCTATACTTAGAGCTAAGGTTCGAACATAGGTGCTGATAATGATCCCGTATAGACGCTATTAGTTTTCGGGCGCGGTCTTACGGTTATAGGCCGGGACGTATCGGGTCGCCGAAGCTTCGAGGTATAGTAGCTACCGATTAAGGCACGCCGAAGTGAATTAGTTAACCTCTACCGTCGAAAGCACCTAGAAAGAACGATAGAATTCGTCGGTAAGGTCGTCCGCGATATTGTCTAAGGACGATATCGCCGGGTGTAAGGGTTAGGGGTCACTAGGAACGTTGGAGGTTGCATTCGTCGGTAGGGGGGAGGAGGCGGTACGGCGAGCGATAGTAGTAGAGAAACCTATATCGCTAAAATCGCAATAGATAAGTAACGACTAGGCGATCCGATATTCCGATCGAATACTAAAAGACCATCGGGTAGAGTCTTCTAGGGCGACGGCGACTCGTTACTTGGTCTACTCTAACCGATCGATCAGATCTCCCCGCTTAAGGTGGGCTTCTTGGGTGCCGGCCGCACTAGGCCCGTAGCGGTTTATATCGAAACATTTATCGATATGGGCTTGCGAGAACCCGACGCCCTCGAGGGGGGCGTTATCGAAGGCGTAGTAGCCTTTAAACGGGGACGAAAAGAGATCCTAGTTAGTATTATAAGCCTTATTATAGGCGATTAGACCTTTGCGTCGTAGCACGTTTCGAGAACCTAGTTTTACCGAGATAGATGCGGCGTCACGCGTCAATAGGAAGGGGTACCGGGAAACGGTAAGATCCCGTACTTTGCCGGGGGAATAGTAGAAGCCCCGGGCCTAACTCTCAAGGCAGTCCGTCTTCCTAAGTAGCGTGATACCGTCCCCCTCGGGAATATCTTCGACCCCGAGATCGAGCCACGTATTGTTAGCGCGGAAGGAACTCGGGTTAGACGTATAATAGGCGGCGTCTATCAGCTTTAAGAAATCGTCCTTTATTAACGCCGGGTTCTTCCGTTAGGTAGTCAATTTCAGATTGTGCGCCTAAACGATCAAGACCGGCCACGCGAATAATACGAACTGCTCGCTTCTCCGGAGTACGGTACGCTAGAAGCGATCCAAATAACTCTCAGGAATCGTGTACTAGACGTCCATCGTATACCCGGTCCGAGATTTACCGCTCTCGGTATTGACCCGCACTTTGCAGTCCGTATCGCGAAAACTCCTCGGCTAATATAGCCAAATATAATACCTATAGGTCTCGATTAGGGCTAGGCGAAGGATATTATCTACCTAATACCGTTAGTACTAATCGGATAGATAAAAGGTATCGGAGGCGCCCACGGGAAGATAGGGGAAGAAGATATAGGTAGAGGCCCCGAAGCCGTAGTCTCCCACCCCGTAGCCCAAACGTAATTATATAGTCTTATAGATCTAGAGACCGTGAAGGGTAATACGAGGGTTTTGCGTAATACGTCGTAGGAACGGTGGTCGTAGCGCGAGGTAAAAGGCGTACTAGTAGAAGCCCAGGCTCGAAATACCGAAGAAGAAGCTATCGAGGGAGAGCGGGTATTCGGGCGGTTCGCTAGAGGAATCCTCCCCTAGTCGAGGTCAGTAGTTTTAAGGACGGAGGGGGGGCTCTACTAACGATTAGTATAGCTATAGCGATTATCCTAGCTAGCTTTAATAACCCTAGCGGCGCTATTATAGATATTGTAGATAGGCGTACTAGTCCCGGAACTATCGCTATCGGGGGTTTCCCTATCCCTTGCGCTTTCTGCCGGTAGGGTCTCAACCCTAGGCTCTAATTAGGGGGGGGATAGAGGATCGCTGGATTCAAGGGTAGTATCATGCACCATGTTATCTAAGGACGACATCGTGCGGGGTAAGGGGGGAGGAGCGCGAGGATTCGCTTGCTTAGCGCTAGGGATATCGATATCGACCGACTTATTCTCGGCTATAGGGAGCGGACTGGTATTAGAGGATATGGGGCGTAGTGGAGGGGATAGGGGGAATTGTAGCGGAGGTAATAGAGATAACAGGGGAGGTAGTACTACTACTAGTTCCCCTATATACGGGTTAATATATTATAGTAAGTGATTTAGGTGAATATCTTACCTAGCTACGGTATACTAAGGGTCGCTAATATATTAGCGACGCTCTCGATAGGACTCGGTACTATTCGCGATAATGTTGTCGAAGATTAGCTGGCTTCCCTAACTTTACTACGATATAGAAGGGCGCGACCAAAAGCGGCAGTAGGGGAGAGTATAGCCGTTAGTACCGTTGGTAATCTAGATTACGCGGACGCTATACTACTCTTATAAGAACGTATACTACGAGGGCTAGGCGTATTGATAGGGCCTTCTATAGTAGGGATAGCTCTTAATACTTCGGTCTCTACTATAGGAAGGGGCGGGTCTACTTAGGTTACTAGTATTTCGGGGGCGATAGAAGCGTTCGCTAGTAAGGATTCGGCTTCGAATCGCGTTTTTACTTTCGCTCGACTTTTGGCGGTAGCTTAATAGTTATATACGCGCTATTCTGTCACGGGTAGCATACTTGTGTTGGATGTTAGGTGCATGTGGGATATATACGACATGCGATCTAGGCGAATATATTGCTTAAGCAGGATTCCCCTTTGTTTTCTCTCCTTATACGATATTCTAAGTCCTTAGGATAGTGAATAGATGCAATCCGCTATCAATCAGAGTAGCAACTAGTGACCTATAACATTATATCGTACCTTCACCAATCCCTTCAATGGCTAGCTTTCCAGCTATATCAGGGAGTTCAATTACCAGCCAATCTGAAGATGCCGTCTCCAACGAAGTCCAAGCCAGTACGTGGATACAGCAAGTCGAACAACGACTTAATACTCTTACTACCGTACGCGAAGAGCAGATACAAGCTCTTCAGTCTAAGTTACGAGTCGCCTATACTAAAATCCGTCGTTTGAATAATACTACGCCATCGTCTAGTCCCTCCATTCCAATTACGCGTCCCGAGCCCCATATTAGTCGCTCACCTAAGTACCCCGACCCTGAGCCCTTCAATAGATCCCGAGATCAGTTCACTAAGTTCCGCAGCAACCTTCGTATGAAACTTATATCCAACTACGATTGGTACCCTACCGAGTAAGACAAACTTCGCTACGTTCTAGGCCGCTTAAGCGGCGACGCACGTAAGAGATTTAAGTTCAAGATTAAGGCAGATGGGTCGGTAGACTATACCAATATTGAAGAATTATTTACGGCGTTTAAGTTAGCCTTTGGTAACCCTTTTAAAGACCAGCATGCAATAAGAAAGCTCTAAGGGTACTTTCAAGGCAATCGCCCCTTCTCTACCTGGTTTTCGGAATTTCAGCTCTTAGCCATCGACAGCAAGCAAGACGAGAAACAAGTACGCGTATTACTAGAAACCAATGCCTCCCAAGAATATATCGATCGTCTGTACCTCCGTTGCCATAATATGCCTCAGCTCAACTTCGAGGAGTTAGTCAAAGAATTCCAAGCTGTTAAAAACCACTTCCGTCTTATCGAAGCTCATAGATCCCGTATAGCTCAGGGTAACAGTGTTGGTAATACCTCACGCCCTCGGAATTCCAGGATCTCTACTACTCCTGCTGCCGCCAACACGGTCCAAGTTTCAACCCGACCCCCTAGCACCACTCTCAGCACTGCTACCGGTACTCACCCTGGCCCTATGGATACGTCAGTCACACGTGGACCTTTGTCTCCCGAAGAGAAAGCCCACCGTCGAACTCAAGGATTATGTCTATATTGCGGGCAACCGGGGCATATTACAATCAACTGCCCAAGTGGTAACAAAAAAAATCTTCGTATCGCAGAAACCAATATCGTTACCACTACCCCAAGCACTAGTTCGAGTTCGAGTCCTTCCGAGTCGGGAAATGGAGTATCCCTGAATTAAGTCGCGTTCAGGGATCAAACAAAAAGGATCTCGTCATTTCGTCATTTTCTCTATGTACTGATCTATTAGAATGTAAGCACATTATTCTTCCATATACCGTAGCTACTAGTAATAGAATTATTCAAAGTCAAGCTATAATTGATAGCGGTACTACTAGCAGATCTTTTGTCGACGAGACCTTTGCGCAAAAACATGCCCTTGCTTTTCATGCTCTGGAGTTCCCTCGTGCTATTTCTATTATTGATGGACGTCGTATCTCTTCCGGCGCGGTCACCCATACCGTTCGAGTCCCTGTTATTTTTGGAGGACATACTGAGATGTTGCAAATATTTGTCACGAAGCTGGGACGTTACCCTATACTCTTAGGAATACCGTGGTTAAGAACCTATGACCCTTATATTCGTTGGGCCGAGAATGTCGTTATTTTTGAATCTGAGTATTATCGAAGTCACTATTTACCGAACCAACGAGTAGTATCCGTGGAGGGATACCTCGAGCCTTTAGACAAAGAAGACCAAGAACCTAAGTTATCCAAGTCCATGAATACTATCGAAGTTACAAGTCACAAGTTGAGAAAAATCCCAGCGAGGAGCGATGCTCCCGAGGTTTCTACGAGGAACGCTGTTCCCGAGGTCCCAGCGAGGAGCGATGCTCCCGATGTTTCTGCGAGGAACGCTATTCCCGATGTCCCAGCGAGGAGCGATGCTCCCGATGTTTCTGCGAGGAACGCTGTTCCCGATGTCCCAGCGAGGAGCAATGCTCCCGATGTTTCTGCGAGGAACGCTGTTCCCGATGTCCCAGCGAGGAGCGATGCTCCCGATGTCCCAGCCAAGTCACTAGATATCAGTCTCATTGCCGCCGCCCCTTTTGATATGTGGCTTAAAAGAAGTCGAAAGAATCCCGGGTTTCAGGTTTTTTCCGCTAGTATGCGAGATATTGAGAAAGCCCTAGCACCAAAAACCGAAGTTAACCCCGCAGATAAGCTCCCCGAGGAGTACCACGAGTTCCTAGATGTATTTTCGAAGAAAGAAGCAAATCAGCTTCCTCCCCATCGTCCGTATGACCACAAGGTACCACTGAAACCAGGATCGTCGCCACCATATCAGCAAATATATGGAATGTCGCAAGCCGAGTTACAAGTCGCGAAGCAGTACATTGAAGAGAATCTGGATAAAGGGTTCATTCGTGCCAGCAGTTCTCCAGCCGCCGCCCCGATTCTCTTTGTCAAAAAGCCGGGGGGTGGGCTACGTCTATATATCGATTATCGAAAACTCAATGAGCTTACTAAGAAAGATCGTTACCCTCTACTATTAATCAAAGAAACCTTGTCGCGAGTATGCCGAGCCAAGATCTTTTCCAAGATTAATATTATCGCTGCCTTCAACCGTCTTCGTATAGCGGAAGGAGAAGAATGGAAAACAGCCTTTGCTACAAGATAGGGGTTATACGAGTACCTCGTTCTGCCATTTGGCCTCACCGGAGGGCCATCGACTTTTCAGAGATATATTAATGATGCTCTGCGAGAATTTTTGGACGAATTTACTACTGCGTACCTCGATAATATTTTGATCTACAGCAACAGCATCAGAGAACACCGAAGACATGTTTCTTTAGTATTACAACGTCTGCGAGAATTCGGATTACAAGCTGATATTACCAAGTGTGAATTCTATGTTACCGCCGTGAAGTACTTAGGATTAATAGTCACCACTGAAGGAATCTGTATGGACCCTGAGAAGATTCAAGCCATCGTTGAATGGCAGTCACCGTCGTGCTTGAAGGACTTGCAGGCTTTCCTTGGGTTTGCTAATTTCTATCATCGATTCATTAAAGACTACTCGAAGATTACTGTTACATTAACAGAAGCGACGAAGAAACCCAAAGGCCAACTATTCCAATGGACTAAGGCTTATGAGCAAGCCTTTGAAGACCTCAAGCGAGCTTTCGTTTCAAGACCGATCCTTATACATTTCGACTACGAGAAGAAGACGGTCGTAGAGACTGATGCGTCGAATCATATTACCGCCGGAGTATTGTCTCAGTATGATAACAAAGGAGTACTACACCCTTATACATACTTCTCCAAGAAATTCCAGCCCGCGCAAATGAATTATCCGATCCATGATAAAGAACTACTCGCAGTTATCTTAGCCTTTGAACATTAGCGTACCGAGCTTAAAGGCAATCAGCAACAAGTCGAAGTACTATCCGATCACCGAGCACTGGAGTATTTTATAAGCTCTAAGAAATTGTCGCAACGTCAAGCCCGTTAGGCTGAGTATCTTTCCCGGTTCAACTTCCTATTACGCTACCGCCCCGGAACCAAAGGAGAAAAGCCAGATACGTTGACTCGTCGGTCGGGAGACCTCCCTAAAGAGGGGGATAAGATCCTGGAAATACAAAATCAAACACTCTTGAAGTCTGAGAACCTTGACGAGCGAGTTAAGTCCGAGATCATATTAAAGATTAAGTTACATTTGGTACAAGTAGACCTATACCTGGCCCCTGTGTAAATACGAAACCAAGCGAGAAACCAAGTGAGACCTGAGTCGAGAAATAAGAACTATATAATGCCTGAGTTAAGAAATAAGTCCCAGCATAAGAACGAGCGAGTTGAGTCCGCGGAAGTCCAGGAAGGACAGATTACTAACGAAGCTATACCTAAGAATAAGCCACGAAGTGAAGAGATCGTCAGACAGAATAACCATATCGAAGACCCGGGTATAGAAGAATTATTTATTAAAGGAAACGCGTTGGATCCAGTACCCCGAGAAGTCTTAGCAGCCTTAAGAAACGGATCTAGAAAATCCAAATACCTAAGTTTAGCCCAATACAAAGAGTATAAGGGCAAGTTATATTATCGAGATCGTCGCTATATCCCAGATTTTGAACCGCTACATCTACGCCTTATACAACTGCACCACGATAAACCTATCGCCGGTCACCCAGGGTCAGGAAACACCTATACGTTACTATATTAAGGATATTACTGGCCAAGAATGCAGCGCTATGTGCGTCATTATATAAGAAACTGCATTGTCTGTCGCACCAGTAAGACACCGAGAACCGCGAAGGCAGGATATCTAGCCCCATTGGATATTCCGCAGCACCGTTAGCAAGATATCACTATCGATTTTATTACAGGATTACCAGAAGTCGAAGGAAAAGACGCTATTTATATAGTAGTGGACCGTTTAACAAAGGAACGCCACATTATCGCTATCAACCATCGGATCGGAGCTCGAGAATTCGCACGTTTCTTTATCGACCATGTATACCGACTGTATGGACTACCGCGTAGTATTACCAGTAATAGAGGAACCCAGTTTATCAATGAATTTTGGTCTTACGTCTGTAAAACCTTGGGGATCACACATACTTTGTCAACCGCGTATCATCCTGAAACTAATAGGCAGACTGAGAGGGTTAATACTATCTTTAAGCAATACTTGCGAGCTTATATTAATTACAACCAAGATAACTGGCCTAAATGGCTTTCACTCTCCGAGTTCACTACGAATAATGCCGACTCCGCTGCCACAGGATTTTCACTATTCTTCCTTAACAAAGGATTTCACCCTCGCTACGGGTATAAAGAGCATATACGAGTACCGAGGACTAACAATGAGATCGATGCCACAACCTTTACCCGTCGTATAAAAGAACTCGAGGAAATGGCGAGAGAGGAAATAGCTCTAGCCCAAGCAGATTACGAGCTAAATACAAATCGTCGTCGAAGTCTAGCACCTCAGTACAAAATTAATGACTATATATACCTGAATATCAAGAATTTGCGTACTCGAAGACCATACAAGAAACTTGAACGTCGCCAAGCGGGCCCCTACAAAGTCGCTACTATATTGAGTCCCTCTGCCGTTCGCTTACACTTGCCTATAAGCCTTAATATCCATCACACGTTTCACGTCAACCTCCTAGAACCCGCCGCTATAGATCCTGTACCTAGCTAAGACATACCGAACCCACCACCTATTATCGTTAATAACGAGACTGAGTACGAAGTTAAAGCCGTCGTCGACTCCGATTAGGCTGATCGAGCAAAGACCGAGATCTTATATAAAGTAAAGTGGACAGGTTACCCCGACCCTACATAGGAACCCCCTAAAGTGCTCACTCATTATCCTGCCGCACTCGAAAACTTTCATTACCGTTATCCTAACAAGCCTAGCAAGGCTCTTCGCGGAGCTCGAGCCTAAGAGGGGGATAATGTCACGGGTAGCATACTTGTGTTGGATATTAGGTACATATAGGATATATACGACATGCGATCTAGGCGAATATATTGCTTAAGCAGGATTCCCCTTTGTTTTCTCTCCTTGTACGATATTCTAAGTCCTTAGGATAGTGAATAGATGCAATCCGCTGTCAATCAGAGTAGCAACTAGTGACCCATGACATATTCTTCGGCGCTCTTTCGTATCCGCGGCATAATAATAATAATAAGGTAAGAATATAATATCGATAAAGAGGGATCTATATATATATATATATAGACGCTTACTAGGGAAAGACCGTTGCTCGGTAGAGAGAGTACGTAGTAAAGAGTATCGGTAGGAGAAGATCGGGTAGTTTATTTTGATATTAAATAAGCAGGATATCGCTTTATTTATTTTATTAGCTTCGGTAAGGAAGCTTTTATGCTTTCCATATAGCCTCTACCTAACTTAGGACGAAAGAACCGGGCCAATCAAACGTTACCCCCGGATTAATACCCTCTAACTAAGGGGGACCGCTATACTAATAAATCCTCTCGATCGAGTTAACGCTCCGAGCTAAAAGTTTTAGCCTCGCGCGTTAATCCGAGCCGACCGTCTGATTAGTTACTAAGGGTTTAAGTAGCGGCGGGGTATAGGGATTAGCTCCCGCTAGGGTCCTCGAGCGTATACCGCGATACCGATATCGCTGTCGACCGTCGACGGCGACGGTACCGGACGAGATATAGAGAAATAGATAACGCTATCGTCTTCGCCGGCCTCGCTTTCCTAATCCTAGATCTTAATATTTGCGATTTTCCTTACGGGCCCGCCGAGGAACGCCGCCGAAGGGAGCGCCGCTGAATCCACCGGTTTTGGTGGTCGCCCGCGGATTTCCCCCTCTGACCCTAACCCCTCGCGCCCTCTAATTTAATTAGATTAATTAGATTAATTAGATTAATTAGATTAATTAGATTAAATAAATCGAATAATTAATTAGATTAATTAGATTAAATAAATCGAATAAATTAAACTCTTAATCTTTATTACTTTACCCCCTTAGTAGTAACCCCCCAAGGTAATCTTAGCCCCGAAGAATCAGCGTAATATAGTTATTAAGCGGTAACTACTAGGCCACTAGCCCACCAAAAGAGGTTCGGGGGTATTGCGCTTTATGCGCCTCACAACTAGTTAGGTTACTTATAGCGCAAGTCGCGACAAGGGAAGGCGATACACGCGATATCATCAATCAAATACACTTATACTCTATCACAATTCTCAGCCCTTCGTCTTATCTGATATTCTTGCTCTACAATGTACAAATTTTGGCTGCTATCCTTATTGCAGCTTTCCCTTTCATTTACAGCGCGAGCTTCCTCGCCATCATCACCATCTCAAAGAATCCCCATCACACTCACCGAATCCACAAACCTTGCGCCTGCCGGCGAATCCCTTGCTGACGATGAGAATGGGGTCAAATTGTTCTTTACCGCAAAAGGCAATTCAATTCCTTTGGTTGAGATAAAGCAATTCCTTACGAGAGCTCACGCGGATGTCGAAGCCCATCTTCCCCACGACGGACACCAGGGAATCGCCAAGAGTTTATTCGAAACAAACCTTACATTCCCCGATACAGGAGATAACATTTATTTTCACGTTTACGTCTATGGCTGGGGTCTCAGCTACCTGCAGCTATATGAAGCGCTGAACATACTGCAGCGGTACATACTTGGAAATAAGCCTCCTCATCCGGGTGAACATTCCCAGGAGCTCGCTTTTTATATAAAGGTGGCGCCTATACTCGAAGTAGCGCGTGGAGCAATAGAGTTTACGCCGGGAGTAAGAGCGACAGCAAAGCGCATTCCGGTCATCACGATCCTTCCACTACCGCAAGTAGCAAATATCACCAAGGCATGATTTGAGATGCCAACTTTCAACTGGAGAAGTTTCCCCAATTCGACGAATCTCCATTGGTTTCTTTGATGAGCGATGATATGCCTCAGCGACAGGACTGCCTTGAGAACAGACTCCTTTGCAATGCTTTTCAAAAGTTCCCGCAGCTGGGCATTGAACGTTTGATCCATGTAGCTTAGCTCCTTGTGGTTGGGATAGTCAATCACGCTGAGGGAAACCCCAACTACAATAGCTGCCGCTCGCTTGGCGAATCGATCTTGTATTTTCCTATGCTGAATTGGTTTAAGAAGATCGACGTAACCGTCAAGTGCATAGTACCAATCGTTGCTGAATTCTAGTCCGATCAGCCTCTCATTGCACCGCAGCTTCATTCGGTCATTTATTAAAGTAGCTTAGAGGAGGATTAATCAGTCTGTAAACCTCCTCGGAGGTGCCCAGCCCCATACTTTGAAGCTCTTGAACAAGAGTTTCAATTTTGTGGCTTTTGACTTTAGGAATCGACAAGAATTCGCGATCGATCGTTCTGGAAAACAAAAAGAAGCTCGACCCGCACCAATCAGGAAGCTAAGTTTACGTTACTGTTGTAGGGTGAAACTGAGAAGCAGAAACAACGGATTCTATGGTAGCCCACATGAAGGTAGAGAATAAGTGCAAGACGAAGGCCTGTTGTTCAGTGCTCTCCGAGGACCAAAAACTATCTGGACAAGTCAGTGCTCTCCGCACATGAAGATTGTAATCATACCGGTCTCCTTTGAAGTCTCATCGTTCACATCAAATTCCAGAGCATGCCGCTCAATAGCCTTATCGGGACTTACCTCGAAAGCAGAGGCGTTCTCAAGGCCGAAGACTCTCGGAACGGCGACCATGTGGTCTTTGCACGTACCGGTGGCTCCTATTTTGTCGAGGAATCTTTCCGTAGCGGACGTCAACCAAAACAGGTCAGACAGTAGCTTCGGGCTTGATTTGCCAAACATTTTGTGTTAGATATGCGAGTCCGGGGCTTTGGCACAAAGCCAGCCAATAGACCGACTGTCTTTGATACTTTCTTCCTTGACACGGTGTCCTGAAGAGTCCAAACGAACCGCGCTTCTCCCCTTGTCCGTCTCCTCACGGTTCCTCCTATTCTGTTCAGCTACCCAGGCAAAGTATGATACGAGTGACAGCAAAGCCTCCAGTTGAGCGTCGTCGACTTTCCATCTATCGCCATCTTTAATGATGTACAACTCCACCTTCTCCCGAAATGCCTGTGGAATATTTCGATAGGTGTTGACCTCGAGGACTGCAGCGCATCTCCGCCCAATGCGATTGAGCAAGTCCAGTTCAAGAAGCGAAGACCTTGGAATTTAACGAGAAATCCTGATATACTGATCACCACAGCGAAAGTGGTCTTTTTGTATGGTTTTTGCTTTTCTTCGAGGAACAGGTCGCGTCGGTCGCTCTAGCCTTTCTCTTCGGCCCTGTGAGACTGAAGGATTTGGCTCTTGAGTTTTCCTGTATAGAGGATGTACAGACCGAAGCTATTGTTACCGGCAGTATACTGTTTTTGAATCTAATTGGAAAGCTTGCTTTCTCTCTGTACAGTTAATTTGAGAAAAAAGTGCAGGGAGCTAAGGCCCGAAGGGGCTTAGCTCCCTATACTTTTTTCTCAATCGCTAATCATATAATCGGATTCGACCTATCCGGAGCTAAAATATACTCTAAATTTACTTTATACCCGAATAGGAAAGTCTTAAGAACTTTTCTTCTCTAAATCCTTTTTACTTTAATTCCTTTTCTTCTATATACGATATAATAATAATATAAAGGAGTAGAATTATAGAGTAAATAATACGCTTTTAAATAGTATCTTATATAAGGATTTTGACCGCCTATTGCGGATTAGCGAGTCTACGAGGACTGCCCCTCCGGTAGGAGCCCCCGGAGGGCCCCCGGAGAGAAGGGGGGTTTCAGGGGGTCTCCCCCTAAGAATTAAAGAAAAAAGAAAAATAGTTAAGAAAAACGAGAGAAAAATAGTTAGAGAATAAATCTCTCCGTAGGCTCTCCGAGAGCTCCTACCGAAGAGGCTGGAAAGCAAGCTCGAAGTTATTACTTTTGTGATATTCTATTCAACTTCGAGCTTGCTTAACAGCCTCTTCGGTAGGAGCTCTCGGAGATTCTACGGAGAGATTTATTCTTTGGCTATTTTTCTCGGGTACTAAGGATTATTGCGGACCCCAGGGGCTTACAAGCTTTCCACCCACTGGAAGGCACGCCCCAGTACATATTACAGTTATATATCCCTGCCGGGAAACGAAGATTGCTTAGAAGATTGATCGACGTTTAACCACCGCTTGTTGACTCGTGCGATTGCACGGACAAAGGTTTATCCACGTGGATGACCGTCCCCTGGGTCAGCTGAATAGTTCTAGGAACACACAAATTTGCTGCTCGATCTGAATGTGCATGGTTAATGAAACACACGGGTGTACGGAGGTTGACACCGAAAGTCCTGAGAACGGCCCTAACCCTACTTTCGGAAGGCGACCCCAGTTTTATGTGTAGAGCGTTATCCGACGAGTCTTGGCATTCCCAGGACTTTTGGTGTCAACCTCCGTAAAAGAGAGTCTCCGTTACTCACCGCTCCCTAGTAGAATTTTTTCGAATCTTGTATCGTCCCTAGGTGGGGGTAAGGCAAGGCTAAAACCCCCCGACTTACGCGCGAGAACATACTGTAAGAGTATCCCTAGAGTGGCGCTCGCCCCTAAAAAGGGGCCAATCGGATATAGTAATTCACAAGGCTTTCAAACATATTTAAGCTTGCTGTCACCCTAGGCGGGCACCACCTACCCTACGAATCTAGATTCCTTCGGCCTATAATTTATTGGGTGCTTATCTTGATCGGTAATGCTATCACTCTATACGCGCACTATCCTCTTTACAAATCTAGATTCCTTCCGCCTATAATTGATAGGATGTTTATCTTGATCGGCAATATAACGTCGGAATAAGATATTGTCGCCGCTGATATTTTTCCATCTTCCAGTGGCCTTGCATGTCACCTACAAACATAACAGCTTCCCACTCTGTTAGCTCGCTTTGACATTCTGTTCCAGAACCTCGATTCGAATTGTCCCTCACATGTCAAGGCTCACCGATGGAATACCTTCTGCTGAAGGTGATACTTCTGTACCACTCCCTGCTGAACCACCCCAATGGTGGACGAGACTGAGACCTAGTCTTTGGATGAGTTTGAGATGAAAACTAGAAGAAAGTCTTCGATTATCAGGATTCACAGGAAGCTCGAGAATTACTTGGCACCTTTTTTTTTTTCTTCCTTTTTTTTGTGTTTGCTACCTGAAGTTGGGCTTGGGCTTAGGATGGACCTACGAGTCATGGGACAGTTCTCAAGGAAAGAGACAGACCTGGGCCAATGGACAGACCTTGAATTGAGGAATATACCTTGGCGTTAAGGGGGAGTCATTGCTATTTACGCTCAGGCGTTCACCGAGTCTGTTTGCCCTTGGAAAAAAGCAAGTGAGCAAGTACGTGGTTCAAGGGTGCTCACCCATTCCTACCTACCTCTCAGTCTCTTATTTACCTTCTTTATCTATGCATGACCAATGCTCCTTACTGTGCTACAAAAACCGTAACATAATTTGAGCATTAAGTCCTTGCCTTTCAGTAGCATTGTTGATGTGTAAAATATGGGCAAGAGGTTCCTGTACATTGCAGTCCGGTTGTACGGTAGTTTCTCCCCAAAAAGACTCAGAACTGGTCAGATATCCTGCAACATGCTGAAGCACAGTCAAGTGCAGTACCAACCGATAAGCAGAGTCTGATCTCCGTTATCATTGTCTCTTGCTGACCAGTACTGCTCCTCCAGATTGCTTTCTTTAGCCATCATCGACTGCAAGAGAAGAGAGGCTTCGAATTCTTCTTGGATACATACATGCAAAGGCCAGAACTCGCTCCCCCATTTCCGGATCAATGAAGATCACTTTTGGTCTGAGCTACCACATCCCCCCGGCAACCATGGTGTAAAGTTTGGACAGAGAATTTGCTGAAGAAGCACCTTGGTACTGGCTCTGAACGTTGGGGAAGATTTTTAGGTCGCTGGTTAGTAAGGTCGCTATATCTCAGCAGAAGAAAAGTCGAGAGGACGCAGAGAGGCAGAGGCATAGGTACGTATAAAGGTCAGAATTCTGTCTCCTATATCCGGATCAATGTAGACCACTTTTCGTTTGAGCCAACGTGCAGGTGTCACCCGTAATAATGATATGAAGTTTGAACGGAAAATTTGCTGAAGAAGCACCTTGGTACTGGCTCTAACCGCTTGGGAGGATTGAGTTCTTTTGATAGGAAAGCTATGGATAGTTTTGTTCGCAAAGCATTCTTCTGTAGCGTAGTACAGATGAGGATGTCTCACCAGAATTGTGTCTGCATAGATCTTCCGTGCCGTTGTATAAAGTGTGGGTGACTTTTGGTACCGTGTGAAAAAGCAACAGTGATAGTACTCCGTGCGCGCAACCAAGAACAAGACCGCAAGTAGGTGAAGTCTCTCTCCGTCCTGACCCGCCCCAAAGTGCGGAGTTACGATGTCCCGCACCTTCCCGCTCCAACTTCTCTACTTGGTCGTCGCTCATGCCCCTGATCTTACTCCTGCTCCTCCTCCATTCTCCATCTCATCCATCTCGTACGAGCTAGCGAAGGGTAGGAGTGGAATATTACAGGCAAAATACTCGCAACTGCGACTCGAGGGGACGGACTAACCCCACTTAGAAAAAGGAGCATGATGGCACAATGGATGTGTTTGACCATGGCTCTCTTCCCATACTATGGCTCCAACCCCGCGCTTTTGAATAGGTGAGTGAGCTAGAATAGGCTGCTGCCTGGAGTGCACAGTAGATACCGCACTGCTGAGATTGCCAGGCGTCCTCATATCGATGGTGGTGTCTGTCAGGGTTCTATTCATGTTTGTACTCAAAGTCGTAATCTAGGGTGACTTCATTTGTGTACCGGAATCTAGATTCCCGAATGCGCCTTCGAAGCAACACCAACATATGCAGAGACCTTTCAGTCGTCGATCGCTATTCTATATATTAGAATTTAGATCAAAACAAAGCAATTTCAGGGTCCTTGCCGAATCATGCCCCTTCATTTGTTTCGCACCCCTGAAACATTCGGTTACATGCTTTTTCAACCAACCGAATTTTACTGTAACCAACAGATCTCTCTACTAGTGTGAAAACTAAATTACATCGTAGTAGACGTAAATTGTCTAAAAGCGAATACGCAATTTTACTAGGTTTCGTTACTGAGGGCAAAGCCTGCGCGAGATATTGTCAAGCCTCTCGAAAGCGTCTTACAACCATCAACAGCTGAACGTTCAACGGCTCATGTAATATAAAAACAACACCGCTAGCTGGTACCGAGATTACTGCTGAATAATAAAGCAGTACCTCTGGGTATCGAGATAAGTCAAATAGTACCTATAAAAAGTCTCGTCTCCCACTGCTCAACTCATCACCTCACGACATTCTCTACATCCTTCAGTTAGCAGCTCTCATTCAGCGTCTCTCGTTCGGCATCTTCCATTCAGCAACCCTCGTTCAGCAATTCTCGTACAGAACCTCCCGTACGGTAAACACATCCAATCTCAACAAAATTCGCTCAAGTCGCCACCAACTTCCACCAACTTCCAAAACGTCACTATGCACCTTACCTCCTCCCTTATCGCTACCTTCGCACTCCTTCTGAGCACTCATCTGAGCTCTGCTACCGTTCTCGAACAATCCCTTCGCCCGAACTTCAAAAGAGACGCCTGCGTTCCTGTCCCTAATGGGCCTTGCCAAGATAGCTGGCCCAATGAATGCGGCTACTACGCTCACAATGTCGTAAGTTGATCCTCAGTGTCACTGTCTAAGATGATCAATTCCAAAGCGAGACTGTTACTGATCATCGTCTAGCTCGCATGTCAAAATGGCGAGTGGATAATCCACGAATCTTGCCAAAACGAAGGCAAAGTGTGTACGGATGCTGTGTGTCGCGAGTGCGACAATTGTCTCGTGCCACAATGCGGTCTTGACGCCCCGAGCCCCCCGAAGTAGTTGGCGATCTTATCTTATTTTGATCATCATGTAAATACACTGAGAGAAGATTCTAAGCCCGAAGACAGTAGTGGGCCAGTATGTATTAATTAGCTTCGATCAAAAAGGGGACCTCTTCTGGCTTTCCAGTTGCTGCCAATTAAACCTCGAGTTCAAACATGTACCAATCTCGACAGTGTTCAACCACAAATTTTGTAAATGTTCGGGACACCGGAGAGCGTGATTTTAATCTGTGCATACATTAGCTAGGCAGCATCTGCAGCAACGGTAGACAACAACACGAATCCTAGTATGGCCAATTCTTCTGCCAAAAGAGGCCTCGATGGTTTCGCTTGCCAGGTAGACCAAGGAGTTCATAGATAGAAAGACGTATGTAAGATGATAAAGCGCGTCAACTTTCTGAAAGGGAGGTAGGGGATGGTTAAGAGTATGAATCCCTCAGTCTCAGCAGGGGATGAGGGTAATCCCGGGCCCAAAGTATGTGTCAGGAAGGAATATGTAACCTTGTAGATTGTGTTATTTCATCTATGTGACATAGCACATTCCAATTACAGCGCCCACATAGAGCTTTGTGGTAGAATTTGGTGATCGAGCTGTCAACGCTTAAATCTAGACTTTATCAATGGCAGAGATAATACCATCGAAGTTGACAGAAAGTAGTGAATGCGAGACTTAGATCGAGGCCAGCTCCAAAAGGTTCCTTACTCATACTTCAGCAGTAATAAGTATATATTCCTATCATTAAATATTCTTCGAGATGGCTTCACGCTTTGGGGGATCATTTTGTGAAACAAATAGGCTGTTACCGGATAGTATCGAGGCGCAGCTGCAATTGCTATCCCCTTCAGATATTGGAACAATGTGCGCACCCTGTCGTGTTGTTCACCGTTTGCCAGGCAGCCGAATGACTCTCCGAAAGCTAAATCTCCGATCACATCCATAGCAAAGAAATTGGTCCAGTCAGTCATATTGACAAGAGCGCCCTGCTTTCGAGTTTCTTGGACTGAAGCTATCTCTTTAAGCTTTGTCGACAACGTATAAAACATTACCCTTGGATTAGCGGCTGTTGCTTACTTAGTGAATTTTCCGTGAATGAGTTGCTCAGCAGAGTGCGGACGCGTAGATGGAACTTGGGATCGCTGGTTGTAATGATGTTGTCAGCTCCCCCGTTGGGCGCTGTTAAGAGGTCAATTCTGGCAATCAAGAGGATTGGAGGTGTCATTGATATGATCAGTTACAAATATAAAAAGTTTTATCTCTGGGGGCTCGCTTGTGCCCACGACGAAAAGTATAGATATCATTGCATGCGGCTCCACTAGCGAAGGAGACCTCGTCCGGGGCAAGACGAATAATCTCACCATACTTCTCATGAGATTCCCGTTCTCGCCTGACGAGCTTTCAGATAAGGAGACAAACGAAAGAGTATCAGGAAGCAGCCCACAGCTTGGGAATTTGGACATTGGGTGGAAATAGAGATTGTGGATAGCTTATGCAACAGGGTATTACCACTGACAGTCAGCTCGGCGTGACTTCGGACAACACATGGCCGTAGAACAACTAAGAGTAAAAACAACAAGCAGAGCAATGATAAATTGAAAGCCGATACTGTGTCGTAGGACACCTAAGACGTCGCTCGGCAAAGCCATTGTACACGGATTCCCCGCGGAGGATCACATTTGAAGAGGAAAAAAATCTGTCCAAGATGAGAAGGTCTATGGCGCTCAGTCGGTAATATGAGCTACAATTGCAGTAGTAGACAGATACGAATGCAAGGTGTGGCTGTGGCATCGAAGGCGCCCTGGGCAACGCAAGATCGAACATTCCGTGAACCCATCGACTCTGACCAAGAGTTTGTCTCTAGGAGCATCAGAAATATTCATCTCCCGGATTAGCAGAAGCCATGAGACTCGTAATGTGGTCGGAGAATAATAAACTACTTCTGATTACTGAGTCTGAGCCACCGAGACAGAAGCATGTTCAGGAGTGATTAATCGACTTAGTCATAATATTGTACTGCATTATCGACACGCAAGTCGCCGGAGGCATCTCGCAAAATCCTGTCCTGGATAAGTGAAATCTAGACAGACGCCAACGACATGACCTCAGCGTGGGCATTTGAGGTGAGAATTCATAGTCGATCCAAATAAAGCCACTGACGGGTTCGGCGCTGGCCAAACAGATGGCAATGTCTGCCTGGTGGGATACCAGGATTAAGATTTTGAGGTGTTGGTATGGGTCGTCTAAGCTCTGAAACTATTAGTGTAATTATCGCTGGGAAGCCTTTTTTTTTTTTGTGTTGGAGAGCCATCTAAGTTACATTTATCGATGCGAACGAAGCTTATAATAAAGATAGATCTCTAGATAACTATTTCCACGGCTCGGCGTGCTACACGGTAGTATAGCGGCATGTGGTCTTCACCCATACACTGAAAGCAAATATGGTCAAGTGATGTTGGGATCCATATTAAGATTGAAAAAAGAATTTTGCGTGACATGATACTGGTATGCAATGAAAGACAAAGCGAGTGACGGAGATTACTGCGTAAGCAGACCAAAGGTTCATGTAGATGCCGCCTTTTAATCACAGTACGTGGCTAAGAACAAAAGGTGAGACGTCGTTCCGTGTAAAAAACACGAACGGGAAGTACCATAACAACGTGGCAACTGCAGAATGAGGTACACAAATCCTGTAAGACCGTCCTAGCTCCAATTATCAAGAAAGCGCGGATCGTCAGGTCCTAAACGTAGTGTGTCATGAGGAGGTGGGGATCGGGCGGTGAACTTTACACCGGCGATCTTAAAATTAGGGACCGAGGACTAGAGCGACTTGGCCGTTAGAATGTCAGCCCGGTGATGTGGCTGAGTCCTTGCGTGATACTTTATCCATCCCACTTACATTTTAAATATCGTCTATCTTGTCTATCTTATATTACCTCTGGTTATGCGAGCGAATAATGACGCATCGGATATCTCAACGCGTATATGGCGTGCAACGGACGCTTACTTAATGTTGTTCCACTCTATTCTACCCAAATGATGTTTCGAGCAAGCAATCAACACTTGTATACTACTATCGCTGTCTGCCATAAAGCTCTTCTGATACTGTCTAAGAATATCTATCTTTGAGGATGATTTCCTCCACCGCTTTTTTTTTCTTGCGCTTTGTCTAGTTTGTTTTCCCATTTCACCTTTACACGAACAAGAGATGATGGGTACTGGATGGCTGTGATACTATTGGCAGAATTTGAGTTAACATGGGGCGAATTGGAGAACGTGGTGGAAGGACTAAGAATTTGGGAGATCGACAGAAACATGTATGGTGTTGCGCACTTCTAGTATATGAAAGGATGGACGGTGGAAGGCTACGGCTATCTTGTCTCGGACGTTGATGCTGCCAGCTGAGTGACGTTTAAGGGGTAGGATTATTCCTAATGGGTGGGATTATACTTCAATTGACAATCAGAGTCTTACCAGCGAGCGATGGAGTGATTTGGACTTCCTCAATATGAGTTCTGTTGAACGTAAATCGAAGCAAAGAATTCACACTAGATTCTATGTTCTTTGAGTCTCTCTCATACATGAGGTTCCAAAGCCTACAGACTCCAGTTCCTACAGTCTTGAACCTCTCTGTGAGCTACATGTCGTATGCGGCCACAAGCTGCAACTCTGAATCAATGGCACGCTCACGGTCGGATGCTATCTACAAATTGTTGTTCAACCAAGACGCATACTACCGGGAAAGATCGTTTAAAACGTTCCCCTGCGTGTGCATTCAATCCTGCAGACGAAAATTATCAGTCTGCGTAGTCGATTCCAACATTCTTGATCAGCCATAAGTTTGATCTTCGCTAGGCATGGTCAAACATGATATATTCTCCGCGCATCTGCTCTCGGCAGCACAAAAATGGCTGTAACTCTCCCAAGACGTCTACACCGACAGAGATCAGTCTATCACATTTCAAACCACAGTCTTTACGCCGTAGTAATGGCTCGGATGTGCGCATCGGTCTGTCTGATTTCTACTTAACAGAACATATCTTGTTAGTCGTAATGTGCAAACGATTTCACACCCAAAGTTTCTATTCTACTCGCAAGAGAACGGTTCTTGTATGATCTGTGAGTCAAATAGAGACTGCTTAGGTACTCTAGCTCCATTGAGGCGTAGTGGACCACGAGAAGTATACTCGGCTTAAGACGGGTGTGACACAGTCAACAGCTTTCCGAAACCCCGAGCTAGAACTACAAGCGCATTGATCTTCCGCTTATCGCTGGCCAGAGACGTTAGTGCTGTGTCGGAGATCCAGCTTGCTACCTCGGCGACGTCTACATTTTTCAAAATGGTACCGTTATCGGATCTATTCATCGCTTCAGATTACGCAGGTACCAACTCTCTTATGAATTGTTGCTTCTCTGCGCCGGTGTCGGCAGCGTCGAAGTCTTACCCTTCCGCAGCGCCACTAATACCAGTAGCGCAAATGCCAGCGGCAACAGCAATTCGAATCGTGGAGTCTACACGGACGGCAGCCCCACTGAAGATGGAACAGTCGCCGTCGCCGCCAAAGCACACATCAGCTACGACTTCGCCAGCTTTGCCAGCACAGTTTGCGCCAGCACAAGCTACGGAGAGCATGAAATTGGGGTCTAACAGATCGGTTGGCAAACAGCTTGTGCTGATCGCTAAGGGGGCTGGACAGGAGATGTCAAATTTGAATGTTGTCGCTGCGTTCGTTAAGAATGTCATTGACAGCACCATGAGTCATGTCATTAACGAGCAGCCTTGCGACGAAGTAGGTATCACTGTTTGAGGTAGTCTTTTCCTCCAGTAGCCTATGGTGTGTTGTGGGACATATCTATAATAGCCTCTCTACTGGGCAGTGAGATGGAACATCCGTTTTGACACTACTTCCAATAGTATGTCCGTCTGCCTTTTCAATTTGATGAAATATAGTCCTAGACCAACTCTCTAGCAGTCTAGAACACATGTCTTATCACCGCGGCTATCCCAAGAACTAGTGAGTTGCATAATTATAATTTTGACTGTCTCCGACCATGTCAACTTTAGGAATATCGCCGGATAGGCATCTGAACCCCAAATGATTTGTTTTGCCCGTATCGACCTCAGCCACGATTGATCTACACTAGTGAGAGTACTCGTTGGGAGCTGATGCAGTATCATTCACACAAAGACATCACAAAACCTCACGCGATAGGCTGTCCGAGTAGCTAGTGTCTACTACATAGCTTAACAACTAATTGCCTTCTTTCAAACCCCGTACAGAACAAGTAGAACCATGACCATCACCCAGATACATAAAGAATCAAAAAAGTCGTTGAAAAAACGAGACACTGCGGTATCGCTTGCGAATATACTTATAGTACAACACACTTTAGCTTAAACACACATGTATCATCAGTAATGTGAATCACTTACAGAAGATCTAAACAGCCGCATTAATAGATCGCTGAGGTAGGAGCATAATTCAGAATCACTCGAGACACGAGAGTTGCTACAATCTTCACGTAAGAGATAGCAGCTTTAAAAGGATTTGACTCTCTTTGGCCTCATCTCGAGTGACTTCTTTTTCCAGGATCTGCATCAGTGGGCGGCATAAGATGCATGTTAAGTCAGCGATATACAAGACCTCACAAGACGATAATAGTTGGGCATGAACTGTCTTTCAAGCAGACTATCTCCGCTATCAATATTGTTAAAGTATTTCGAATCTGTAGAGTTATATACTCATCCATCTCTGCATCCTCTGCAGCCTTCTTGACCACACTCTCAATTGCAATTCTCATAGTCTCCTCATGCTTCTGCTCCTTCTTCTATGCCTCTTCTCCAGCATTTATTAGCCGCCAACTTCTTCGAGGTGACTCTGAGAGTTTCCTAGCGTCTGATGATCGAATCATCCCGCTTACAAGAGTTGGTAGCGTTGTTTGAGACCCAAACTTCCTTTATTTCTTCAGCCATTCCATCCCTCTCGTGGGACAGCAATCTATGATGGCGGCAAAAGATGAGTCATGTACCGAGGACCTTCGAAAGTGACGATGCCGGTATCACAATTCATGAACAACCCTACGATGTTCGTATAAAGTCTTGACGAAAGCGAACGAGATAGTACCGAAACGGAATGAGGGAATGAGGATCCTCATTGCGACTGACAAAGGTAGCGAAGTGTGAGTTGACATAATCTCTTTTTCTAGAGGCACCTTTCCTAGTGTGACTAATAAAGGTAGCGAAGTGCGACTTGACATGATCTCTTTGCCTAAGGCACCTTCGCAGGTCAGGCAAAACAGTGTCAAATGCCCGTCAGCATTCACTTTGTTTTTGTGCTTGTCGTGCGGAACTCCTGGAAGCAATTTCGAGGGGACAACAACCCCGTTAGGGCTCTTCGTTTTCGGGTTTGGTAAATTGCAAGTGAAGTTGAAGTTGCCATCGCTGCCATCATCGGTTTCGTCATGTACAACGAAATCATCTTCCCAGCATCCGCGGCCGCCGAATTCTTCTTTGGATAATAGTGCGGTGGAAGCCGAGCTGAGAATCTTCGTGTACTGATATAGATAGGCGACTCTAGAAGTAAGTATTACTCGTCGGATTGAGTTAAGGGTAGGTGGGAGTTCTTTTTTTAGCCGAGGGGCCACAACGGCCGAGTCAGAGGAGGGAATCGAGCAGACTGCGACTGTCGGGAGTTGTTTGCTCGATAGGCTTGTACTCCTGTTGAGGTCTGCATGGATTGAGGGTTCGTTGGGGCTTGAGGCCGAGAGGTCTGAGGTTCTCCAGTTGATTCTGTAGAGATTAAGCTGACCGCAGCTTCGCCGAGCACATTAGGAATTTGATGACATGGAGTCAAGTCAGTGTTGCTGATTCTGTAGGGACCAGGCTGACCGCAGCTTCGCCGAGTACATCAGGTATTTGATGACTTGGAGTCAGGTCAATATGATTCACGCCATCATCGTGCTTTTGGCGCTTGAAGCGTGAAGCGGTCAACATGCCTATCTGTGCTGATCGCGACCGCGAGATTCGAATCTGGACTCTTTCGTTTTATGACGCTCTTGGAGGGTATGGAAACCGCCACCTTTGGCACTCTGGTGTCTGGCATGGTTACATCGAGTCTGTTGATTCGCGAAGAGTGTGTTCGTTGGCCAGACTTATGGTGACTGCTTAGCTCATGTGCTCCCTGTCGCTCTCGAAGACATGACTAGTTGCAAGAGCCTGAACCAACGTCCCGATCGAGGCGAGTGATGCGGTCTGAGCAGTAATTCGAAAGTAGGAGCAAGGATAAAGGAAGTCAACGTCAAGAAGAAGAGTATATGTATATATAGATAAAAAACAAACAAGACAAGGAGTCAAGGAAGGTGGTAGATTCCTAGGAATATATAAGAAGGATGGTCTGTAAAACTGTAAGATTTCTCTCCTTTTTATGTCCAAGAGAAAGGGAATTAACACATGAGCCAAGACAAAAATGTCACTTTCGTCAGTGTTTAAAAGTCGAAGGCGGTCATATGACAGAATTATAATATTCACTCTCCTCGTATCCGGGTACCTTATGCTAGGTGCAGATATACCTTACCTTAGAAAGTCTAGACTCGGCGTTTGCATGAATATAAACGCCGAGCCTGGCCTCCGTCGTTCTCTTAGGTCACAGACTGTTAAGCTGTGCACACTGCTTTAAGACTTTGATACGTATCCTATGACCCCAATAAGGAAACCAACATGATGTTCTTTCTGGCTCGCTTTAAACCAATTCCCGTCTATCGTTCAACCTCAAAGCTGACATTCCTAGCCAACCTCTCTGGCCTCCTAAACGCAATTCACTATGTTTGAGGCCGAGGTGATGCATCAGTCTCAGGGGTCGTGACAGATCAAGAATTGCTACTCACGTCTTTGAGTCACACTAATCTCATATTAAGAGTTGCGGACATTTCACTTACTAGTGAAGCAGCTACTTTTTAGACGGAGCAGACCAAGACCACTAGAAAGCTATATGAATGTTAGTGCAGGCGATTATGGCTGGTCGTTGTTTTCAAAGTAGTTGCCTTACACCGAGTCCCAAAAGAACCGAGATGACGGTATCCCATTATTTGAAAGAAGACGAGGCTATGAGTCTTTGATGTGGAAGTCATCATCTTAAGTTTTCCATAGACATTTGGTCTATGAATAGCTTAGTTGGCATGAGCAAGCTGTATCTGGTCCTTCCTTCCAGACTTCAAACAACCAGCAAGGATCGAACAATGCCACGCACGATCTTTGGGAAGTACTTCGTAGGACGGCTTGTGTAGATGAATGCGATCCAACCACATACCAAAATAGCTGCACCATTCCTGGCCAGCTTACAAGATATGGAAAGAGAACCAAAGAGTATTTGGTAAGACCTTTGTGATCCAGACGCGGAGGCGAGCAGTGGGCGTAACGGAGTTGTCCATCGGCATGGGAGTCAACAAAAGCCGGGAAAGAAGGAAACGGGTTGTAAGACTATAACATGGTCAACGTCAACGTACGTCGCTTGAAATTCGCCTCAATAGTTCTTGATCACCATTAGGGCCGACAATGGTCTTCAATGCTCCCACATGGAGTCTGAGAGAGCACCACTGTATTCTATAAGATTAATCCCAGCTCACGTTGTTTCTCGCGTCGCCAAGACAGCTTGCAATTCGCTACCTTGCTCAGCCATCTTATTTTCTTCAACCGACTAACTTGCTACCCTATCCAAGCCCAGCCTGGGGATTCGAGGCTAACATTCAGAATGTTTGACCGATTTGAGAGCGAAGAGAATCAAGTTGTTTCCTTGCTTATTTGAACTTCTAAAGCTGGCTGAGCATCGTATGTCGAGTGGTCAAATGTCATATGTCGGTTCAAGACGCCAATTGTATCACTCGATTGCAAGGATCAATTCGTGCCTACACAATCTGAATATTCTGATTCCCTACTAGGTTGCAGTGCAGCACTAATCTTGAATCACAAACAGTTCAGCTGTTTTTGCTCATCCTGGCCCTAGAAATTTTCCCTCTGCAGCACAGCTCAACCTTGCGGTGACGTAGAGTACTCGGCCATCCTTCGGTGTTGACAAAGTAGATCCAGCTGCTAAATTTACAGTTGCTGGTAGCATGTGCAGCTCACGTAGACCGCACGTGAGGTGGTGTAACTGTTATTCAGGCAACGCAGTCTCAGAAGTTTCTACCCTACACTCTTAGTACTGGTACCTCTGTACGAGCCGCCGCTGTAAGAGGCCGACCTCTATTCCCTTTCACCAAATCCAGACAAAAGGTACCCCAGAAGCATGAGCGTGAAAGAGTCTTTTGATACGTCTTGTCATCCTGTCCTCGTGCTCGAAGACAATTGACGGATCCTTACCACGCGTGTGGAAAGGTCCGGTGGCATGCCTCATGAGGGTTGATCGTACGTATGGCAACCTAATAACATGGGCTGCCCTTTGAAGTGAAGGAATGGACTCGTGATGTCCCACTAATCACCGTGCTCTGCAAAAGGTCTTGGTAAAAGTATAGCATTGCCGGCTTTTCCTCCCTCCTTGACAACATGATGATGGTATGCGGCATAAGCAGCCAGAGACTGTGCACAGCCAGCACCATTCCCTCCTCTTGTGCTTGGTATGATATGCTTGACTCTACTCCATTTTGCCTCGCCAAGCGGAAGACGTGTAGATGTTCCCTCTTCTCGAGTCGTCTGTCATTTGGTACTGCAGAATCGTGTGAACATGGAGCCTTGCCCTCTGAGTAGTTAGCCCCGTCCATGGCACCAACCACCGTCACACATGCCAGCATCTAAGAGACCGTCGCTAGCGGAACAGGTAAAGGACGTTGAGAAGCTCGGGGGCCTCACGTCGAACGTCGTGCGGGGTCGTGAATGGAGGGTGGCGGGGCTTGCGTGTGTAGGAGGTTATTGTTTGGCGCAAGAGAGATGATCATTCGGAGTAGTTGGAAAGAGCTCTTCGCGGTATTAGAAGCATTACGACGCTCATAAATCGCGATACTGAGTGAAGATCCACTCACCTGAAATATGTAGGCGCCATTTCCCTTTGCATCTCGCACTGCTCCTGGTTTGTTGCCCGCTACCGCCCCTACATTAGCATCTAGAAATTTGCGAGGACGAAGCCCACAGCAACCTTACTTAGCAATCCCTTTCTCTCTCCAGATTCTCAGTGACTTTAGGGGCCGAGGCGCTCCTCGGCTGTTGTTGCACTGTCAGGATAAAAGTTTCCCCGAACCGCCTAGCTCAATCTTCATTCTCCATTTTCAATTAGTCCCTTCGTTCGTCGCCAATCAGCCAAAAGTCTACTACTTTTCCTTTGAAAATACACATCATACCGAAGTATGTGACATGTAACTAAGATTTCCAACGGCCAACTCGTCCTAGTACATTGTGTCTTTTCGCCCAGATGTGGCGGCAATGGTGGAGCACTCAAAAGCCATTTGACAGCAAGATTTGGTCCTCAGTCGGCCTGTGGCGCTGTGATACCATCTTTCGATTGGTATTACCTTCTTCTTTGATACACATTTAGGCTGTTCATGATTTCGGACCGCTTTTTTAGCATTCTCAATCTTTCGCATTCTCCACCTTCCCTGGAAGCTTCTATCCACAGAAGCTTGATCGTTGGCAATCATCTCCATCACGTCTATTGACGCCTTCCTTGAATTCAGGGTCGAGTATCGCCACCCGGACTGCGACGCCTTCAACATGAGGTTCGTAAAGTGACCATTGTCTCTGGATCAGTCGCTTCCGCATCGATCCGTTTACTCCCATTGAGGCTCTGGATGAGTCCGCCAAGAATATGGCGTCACTCTGCTTTCTTTCATTATATCTCTGCTGTATCGTTGCTACAAATTGTTCGTGTACAATAGAAGCAGAAAATCTACCATGTCTTCTTCGTTGCACTCAGCAGGATCTTCACCTCCCAACATTTCTTGTGGGAATCAATACATCGCGGTGCAATGTTCACTCTTTCCTATTGCTGTAATCCTGGTATTCTTTCGACTGTTTATTCGCGGTATACTCCGACGGAAAATTGGAGGGGACGATTACACGATCCTAGCAGCTTTGGCATGACACTTCTGCCCTACTATGAGTGTGCTTGTTGAGCGATCTGCTGACTGTGTCATAGACATGTGCTACTGTCCAAAGCGTTCTGGCTTTTGTTCAGGTCAAGGAAGGGTTCGGCCGCCATATCCAATACATCCAGCCTGCGCAGGTCGAAAATCTCATCCGAGGAGGTTATGTCGTCGTATTATTCAACATCGCAGGTACCTTCTTCGTCAGGATTTCTGTCTGCCTATTCATACTGCAACTCCTGCCATTCACTCAGAGATACTACCGCTGGTAAGTATTGCCCTAGTAGCAAGAACGCCCGACCTCCAGTCTATTTGAGATAAGTTTCAAGAAGACCACTTACACCAAATAGGTGCATCTACGGGGTTATGCTACTCTTCACCATCCTCACAATTCCTATGATTCTTTTCATGTCTTTTCAATGTATCCCAATCCGCGGAATTTGGGATAGAAATGTCAATGCCCAATGTGTATCAACATCTGTGAAAACTAGAATCAGTCAGGCACATGGCGGTATTCAATTCCTGAAGACCTCTCCCAAACTACTACTAACCTAATATTAGTATTTTCAATCATTATGGACATCATATGCGTGTTCATTCCAATTATGGTATTCGGGAATCTGCAGCACAATTGGCGGAAGAAGCTGGCTATCTTCTTCCTACTAGGACTGGGACTTTGGTAACAGTATACAAGCTTTTCAGGAGAGCCCTCGTCATTCTGACGCTTTCGTAGTACAGCAGGGGCTGCGGCTGCGAGGACAGCCCTGTATTACTTTGAGGGCGACGATCCTACTTGTGAGCACGCTGCGCTCTTCATAAGTTGCGTAAAAGTCTAATGATCTTGCAGGGGGCCTAGTTCCGGAGGCAATTTGGGCTAGGTGAGCATTCATTGTGCAAGGGTGCACTGGTTTCTGTGTCGGTGGGCTGATCGAGGTGCTAGTGTTGAACAGAATATTGGAATCATCGTGACTTGTATGCCCGCGCTCCGACAGTTCTTCACAATGTTTAATAAGAAGCGCAACGCCCGGCACTCAGCCTCCTCCGAGCAGCATTTTGCAGGGGAGAAGCCCTTTGCAGGAGAGACGCCATTTGCAGGCGCGAAGCCTTTCATCACCTCACCTCTAAGCCCGCCTATGGACCCCACGCATAGCGACCAGATCACTCCCCCTGACTCGGCCTCGAGCAGCAATTTGACGAATAAGAGACACACCCAGCAAACGACAAGCAACGAGGACAATCAAAGACCTACCTTGAGCATCGCCACACGATTGAGCCGTATGAGCTTGACTCCCGCAAGCCCTACCTTAAGTATCGTGTCGCGGTTAGAGAAGCTACAAGGTGCCAAAGACAGTCATAAAGAGCAGACTGTCGGATACAAGAAGAAGTGGGAGGACAGGCGGGGTAGTAGGCCAATGTTGGGAAACTCGGCAATGTTAGGGTACTCGTGTGAAATCTCCTCTCCTAAATCCTCGAGTTAGGAGTTGCATAAACTTGGGCGCACAGTATAATGAAAGGTTCAAATGTAGCACGTCAATTCGGCTCTGCCATGATTATCAAGCTTTTTCAGAAGCATGCTTGAGTAGTTGCAGAGCTGAATAATGTATAAAGAAGATTTGTCTCTTTGCGGCATAGAACGTGCGGACACTTATACTGACTTGCCCAGATGCACTTTAGTGCTCGCTCCAGTGGGTCAGAAGCCAACGGTAAAGGAGATTAGGAAAGGATTCGTATTATCCCAACTGGAAGATACGCCAAGTCTTGCATGTAATCGCAGGTGCTTAGGACCGCTGCAGCTTCCACTCTACTTTAAGGTAACCGTGAACCCTACTTTTGGATCTCACTCCCAGAACCTCCCATCTGGCCGTCCCTCCGGATTCAGATGATAATCTCCGTCGCCGCCATCAATCCCAACATTCTCTCCTCCATCCTTCGTCACAACCCTCAAGTCCTTGACATGCATATCGTCGTAAAACTTGCAGGCCGTCTGATGGCACGTCGGCACCGGGCAATTATGCCCCGCATAGCAAACAGGATCCCTGCAAGCATTCGACTGGCGACACGGCAACCCCCTCGCCAGGAATCTCAATCCATTCAACTGCTCGCCATCCAGCCGTCCATCATGTCGTGCCGTGCAACGAATATCCGGACACTGGCCACGGAGGTAGTGGCTGTTGCAAAATTTCTTGTGTCGCAGCCATGAGATGATGGATTCCACAGGTCTGATGGGCGGATCGATGCGCTGGCCGGCGGCGTTTCGGAAGATAACGGGCTCGGGTCTGTGGACTCGGGGTCGATGCTCGACGTCGCGGAATATACCTTGGAACGAGCACTGTTGGATTTTGTACCGCAGGTGAGTAAGGTTTTGGGAACCGGGTGAATTTCTGAATATCATTACTTTGGAAGTGAATGCGTTGTAGTCCTGTAGTATCTGGGAGACTCTATCGTCAATCACGCCTCCAAAAAGGATCAGTTTGCAGTGTGGATCCGAAATGTTGACTTTGAGGGTGTCCGCAAGGTCTGTCACATGCGATTAGTTTCGTTGCCTATCTGCGGCCACTCTGCAACGGCTTACCACGTCCTCTGTAGGCCGGCATGCTCATCTTCTCTTCAAAATATACAAACTCTACGAGCGACTCGACACTGTTGAACCCCCGAAGAAACCACCCGAAATTAGCGCGGTGTGGTATGACATTTGCGTCGTAGTATGCGTCACTGAGCCATTCAAAGTTGCCAGAAATCCGGACTTTCAAGGGCATCACCTCATAATGCCAGTTGAACAACCATTCTCCGATGGCATGAGTCAGAGCCGTGGCAGCTTCTCTGCCTCCGTCTTCGTCTTCGCAGACGAATGCATCCAGAAACTAGAATCGTGTTCGTCATCAGCATCTACCTCGCGGGCTCGAATGTTGCGCTGAGAGACTCACCTGAAAGCAGTTGCCGTCGATGAGGACGGAGATGAAAGCATTTGGATCTCCCTCCATGCGTTCATCAATCCTGGAGCGCTTGCCAAGAGAAGTCATCTTCTCACTGGAGCTTAGGAAGCGTATCTTCTTTCCGGACATTGTTGCTTGTTGTATCTCAAAGGTTTGATTCTCATCAGTGAAGAGAGGTGGTGGCTGAGGAAAGAGGTGCGCGTGCAGATTTTAGTATGAATTTGTGCGGCAGTAAGTGAATGAATGAGTGTTGTGCAGGGATTTGGGTCATGTTGAGATATCAGGATATGATAATTTCATACGCTCATTCCCATTGCTGATCACAAAGAAATTTGCCTAGCGATATCCATGAAAGGAGGCAAGTCATGTTCTGGCAACTATTCGAGGTGCATCCATTGACAAAGATCGACCAGAAGCTGTAGATTGCTGTTTACCATCTTCGGCTGCTTGATACCAGACAAATCGGCGTTTCTTCGGCTGGCTAAATACAACAATGAAGTGAAGCACTTGACCAGAAGAGTCCTCATTGATAGGTCCTTGACATTTAATTGCAGGATTGTTTCTTTGTAGCATAACACATTGTTCCTCCCACACTTCTTCATGTCGTTGAATTTGACTGGATGAACCTTGGGAGATTTATGCAAAGTGTTATAATACAACGTCTTCTCTCCAGAGATCGGCCTTTTCGAAATGACACGCCCTTGATGCCGCCAGAACTCGCTCAGTCAAGAAAGTGATACCCACATCCCACACTCTTCACTTTCAAACACCTGAAACAGAGATCATGCAGGGGGCCAAGATTACAGGAGTCACTCTGTGGTTACCTGGACATTGTGTCTTTGGTCTTCAGTCTCAATACTTTCTTGAACGAGATTGGGTCGAGATCCGGCTAAAGTTGCGCTCTATGAAGTCGAAGGTGAAAGTGATATTTACGGTTAAAGGGAACCTACTCTGAAACGCTAGAAGTATTTGAAGAAGTGACACTGAAATCTGCCCTATCACGGTCCATGCGTATTGTCTGGAGCGCTCAGATTGGTTGGATGAGTTACACTGCTCCCAATTCATAATTCCCCCCACTCGTGATTGGTTATGTGGGATTTCCTAGGCAGGGATCTGAAACCGTCCGTGTTCCAAAGAAGGTACTGTAGTCATGCTTGCACCAACAATCCCTTTACGACAGTACAATAAGAAGTCCGAAATGTCACGCTGCTATCTGCTCTCTCGAGTCGGTCAGATAAGAGGAAAAAAAATCGTACAAATACGGGAAAGCTGCAGTTGCATTTTGATGTTGAAGGTACCTAGGTACTTGCTCCATTATACTTCAATGCAGTCGGTCCGTGCCGAAGCAGTCATGCGACATTAGGCGTAAAGTAATGCACGGAGCACCGGATATGCAGAAGATAAAGCAGGTACCCTTGGCACATCCTAGGTACGTCCTTACCTCTTTGCCAAGCAATTCTGACGCTACTTTAAAGATTGTCTTCATAAAACTGATGGGCGTATATCAAATCTAATTTCGCACCTGCTTCTGATGATGTCTGACTCCTGACTAGACCGACGCACTGGAATAGTTAATCTACATTTTCTTCATGACCTATCATATCATTGTCTTCGAGCAAAGCCTCATTTGTCACTACTCTAGCCTGAGGCTCTTCCGACGTTGCTTGTATAAGCTGGGAACCCCATTTAGCCACGGCTGAGTAAAGGGTTTTTCAAATCACAAATCGCCTCTAGTAAGCTTTTAGATCACGCCCTATCAACTTGACGGCTGGTATGGTAACCTCAGCTGACATGGCTAAGAGCACGCTAAACAGCACTACAGTTCAACGTTGGTAGCTGACCGATCCTACCACGTGGAGGATGCGAGTGGATGATGAAGAAGACTATGACAAGCCTTTACTGTGCCTCGCAAGCTCTGCCAAAGGATTCCATGGTTATCAAGTTGGTCAGACACGAGGAGTCCGTAGACGGTCAATTTATTCATTACACCAGTAACCAGCACCAGTCACACCACAAAAAAGGGAGAATTTTTCCGCGATACCATCTGGCCATAGGCCCAAAAGCCTTGCCACATACTATACGAGATCCTTGGGTCCAAAATCTCAAGGCTGCAGAGCGGCGGGTCCACCAAATAGCAGCTCCTTGATCGAAAATTCTGTAGGGTTTTTGGTTGAAGCTGCGAAGCCATTAACAAGATCGCGATGATGTACCCGGCTAAATCGGATAGCAGACTGTCGATGGCGGGCTCTCAGGAAGCTGTCTGATGTCGAGTCATGAGATAGATGCAGAACCCCTATCTCAAGAGCACGGAGCGAATATCCGTCTTACTGTACAAAATTAGGTAACTCATCGTCGATGGCCCCCACCATGACAGCACGAGCCACGGTCTTAAAAAAGTGGATCCTTGTCAAGCGAGTGAGGTCAAGTTTGACATGGTTATTTCCGCTTGGGTCTGATGCGAGGTTACCTCTCGTCTGTCATACTATCTGTCATTCCTAGATCGGCACTAATTATCCGCGCACCGTTCGAGAGTATAAAAGGTACCAGATGACCTCAAAGTGCATCTATATTTGTAATTGACTTTTTTTGATTGGTTCTTTTCACATGGCGCGGGAAGGAATGTTGCTAAGTCCCGTCGACCAGAAATGAGGAGCGGCAACGCCTCGGAAAACAGGCAGTACAACATATAAGGCTGGGTGTCAGAACTTTATATGCCCACCATCTTTCCGACTTTTCAACTCTCTTCCATCCACAAGATTAGCGATAATGCGCCAGATTCCCAACGTCAACCGATATCCTCTCCAATTTGCGTAAGCCACAACGCTTCGCCAGCTGTACTTACGGCACTGCGATCGGAAGACTACTTGACCGGCAAAAATACGGTAATTAGCCAGGTCCAGGCCTAAGAATATGGGCTGCTGATTCTGACTGTATTTTCCAACAATTCCTGCTGGCTTATCATTCATTGCAAAAGAAATGCATAGCGGTCATACCCGAAGAGACCCTGATCCCGTATTTCCGGACTCGAAAGCACTGCGGCGTGGTAAGGATTTTGAATACTGAAACCACTAGTCTGCAGATCGTCTCGTGCGTGTCCTGCAACTGCACTTTTTGTCAACTCTAGACGAGCGACGCTCAGCTCGTGGTTGGATTCCTCGGATTAAAGCAGATACCATCACCGGCACTCATATCATATCCCATTGTACTATTCTATATTTTTGGCGTTTTATATGGCTGGATTTTTGTTCCTTTTCGGGTAACCCGGTGTCTGGTCACTACCGATGTTCCTGCCTTACTCCCACAGGTGGGTAGCTTTGATCTTTTTCCGCATGATTTCCATGATCATGTCTGTTCAATTGTCAATGACTGGTATGGGAAACATTACTATGATTGAAAGAGGTATCTCGACTATATTTGGTGACAATCGCTGTTGCTTTTCCATTTGTTCGTTGGGTTCTTACCAGGCTTTAGACAGTCAGCTCATTCTTAGTACAATCCTCTCCGTCCCGGCTGTAATTAATATTACGATAATATTTCAAGCCAGGGCTATCCGTGTGCAATTTTATCTCTCAGCTGACTTCCTTCTTCGGAAATTTCACGACGAGCCTGCTCCAGCTTCTTCAACTAAGGGTGTGGCTGCGAGCGGATCACAAGCCGTGATGGGGGTCTACAGGATCCAATACGAATGATGTCAATCACGGCTGATCAATGGGTCCACACCTATTGCTACCGGATCTCCGACCAGCTCTGGCGGCGAAGCTGATGCGGAAATTAGGGGAGTCCTTGGGACAAAAAGCAGTTTCAGGAAAGGTCGGGGCAGCCTTTGGAAGGCCGCTGCGACGTATAAGAGATGGATAGATCTCGTCTTCTTTCTCAGTCCTGTGCCAAAATTCTCAGACTAAATTACCCAGATCTACTGCCACGATGCTCACGATCCCATCCCTTCTGGTTAGCTTGGGCTACGGTCTTGGTGTATCGGCTGCTGTCTACAATTGGGACGTCACCTGGGTCAACAGGAACCCCGATGGCCTGCACATGCGACCTGTCATTGGCATTAACAATCAATGGCCTGTGCCCGCAATCACGGCCAATGTTGGCGAACAGGTCACTGTGCACCTAACTAACCAGCTAGGAAACGAGACGACCAGTGTACACTTCCACGGCCTTTTTCAAAACGGTACAAATTCTATGGATGGCCCGACGGGAGTCGTGCAATGTCCCATCGGCCCTGGAGAGACATTTACCCATGTCTTTACGGTGAGTACCACTCCATTAGCCGCAATCGAAGACTACGAGGCTGAAACCTAGGACAGATTACTCAGCCTGGCACCTACTGGTATCACTCTCACAACAGAGGCCAATACCCTGACGGATTTAGAGGGCCAATCCTGATCCATGACCCAGCCTCACCCTACGCCGGGCAATATGATCAAGAGCTAGTCCTGACCCTCTCGGATTGGTACCACAAACAGATGCCCGAGATGATCCCTGGCTTCCTCTCTACAACTCAGAACCCCAACGGTGTTGGTAAGTCCGCTTCCTTCCCGCATGGGGGCCGCAAAGCTTAAAATCCGCCATGCAGAACCGGTCCCGCAAACAGCAATCATCAATGACAATGCGACGACCTCATTCGCGATTACCCCCGGCAAGACCTACATGGTTAGGATCATAAACATGTCCAACTTTGCCTCATTTTTTGTCAAGTTCGACCAACATGAGATGACCATCATTGAGGTCGATGGTGTCTACACCGTAGCCCAGAAGACTGACCTCGGCTACCTTTCTAACGCTCAGCGCATGAGTGTACTGATCACCGCGAAGCCTACTGCTAGTCAGAACTTCGCCTTTGTTGGCGCCATGGATCCCACCATGTTCGACGATCCCGCTGCCGTGCTCGAAATGAACGCTACCGGGTATTTGGTTTACAACACCGCGAAGCCGTTACCATCAGAAGCCCCCACTTTCGCATCGTACGATGCTGGCTTGGCCTTGGATGATTTTGGTCTAGTACCGTATGACAAAACACCCCTGTTCAAGGGTGTCACCCGTCAGGTGGTGCTTAACATCAACTCTGGAGTCACTGACAACCAGAATCGGTAGGTAGTCTCCACTGCTGTTGGATGCTACATCACTAACATCTGAACTCAGATTCACCATCAACAACAGCACCTACGTGGAGCCGAAAGTGCCTTCACTTTACACAGCGTTGAGCGTCGGCAAAGACGCAACCAACCCAATCGTATACGGTCACGCCACTAACCCTCAAGTACTCAACCACTTCGACGTAGTTGAGGTTGTCGTCAACAATTATGACAGCGGCGGCCATCCCCTCCACTTGCATGGCCACAATTTTCAAATTGTACAGCGCTCTGCCAACAACGCTGGTCCTTACGGTGGCCAACTGATAAACCCCCCCGCGACTCCCATACGTCGAGACGTTGTCAAGGTCAACATGGGTGGTTACGTCGTGCTCCGGTTCATAGCCGACAATCCTGATAAGTGCCCCTCAACCCCATGCCCACCTTACACTTTGCTGACCTGGTACTTGCACGCGTCTGGGCATGGCACTGCCACATAGACTGGCATCTAATCGCCGGCTTCTTCGTGACCTTTATCGAAGCTCCTCTGCAGCTGCAATCGCAAAAAGTGCCCGCGGATCAATTCCAGGTGTGCAAAGACCAGGGACTACCATACATGGGCAACGCAGCGGCCAACACGGTGAATTATACGGATCTGAAGGGGGCGAACAATGTCCCTCCGCCTATCAATGATCAGGGGTGAGTCATATCTTCGAACAGTTTACAATCTCAACGTCAACATAGCTAATACGGGGATACAGAGCACTGGTCTAATTGCCTCTATTGGCAATATCAGTCTTGATATGGATACCAATACATATTGCGTTATGGACATGTATCACCGCTGTCGTTATATGGTTTGGAGCAAATTTTGGAGGATTCCCAAGGTAAAAAGCAAACAGAGACCTCAGTTTGATTACTTTCAATGATCATTACACGTGTATTGTTTGGATCAAGTTTTCATGTATTTATGTTGTACTCCCCTTCAAATATCAGCAGACATACTTACCTTGACTATTCCCTTCCCTCTCAAGCAGCACACTTGTCCCTTTTCTCACCACCTTCTTCAACCATTTCACAATGCGTTCCCAAACCTGACCTCGTCTCCCTAAGCCATCCAAACCCTCCCGCCGTCCCCGGCTCCAAACCAACACCTCCAATCCTCCCAAAATTACCTTACCTGAATTCCCTACTCCTCGAACAAAATCCCCAGCTACCAAAACAACTCAAACCACTCCTCCCAGCCCTTACCACCAGTCTCAATCCTCTCATCCACACAGAATCTCAGCACCGCTCCCTACTCCCATCTCCCTCTACAACCAGCAACAACCGCAAACCCCCTCCCCCCCACTCCACCCCACCCATCCCCTCCCCAAAACAACACCTATCCACCGCACCCCTCCCCCCCTCCCCCGCCGCAAATCCCTCTCCCCTCCTCTCTCCCCTCCAAACCACCCTTTCCAATCCCACCCCACCCTCCACCCACCCCAGCTAACCCTCTTCTCTCAGCTCCGACTCTCAGAGCGCTTACCAGTCACTCACAACACTCCAGCCTGAGAACGATCGTCTAGGGAATGCAACGAAGACATTCTTCAAGAGTACATATAAAAAAGAAGGCACTAACACGTACGTGACCTCCCAGAGCCAACAGCGATGATGATGAAGAAGGTGCTAGAGCGAAGCTAGGGTGGGGGGTGGGGGCAATTTTCCATCGGTCTGCTATAACGGCTTGAGTGTGAAGAGGTAGCCATCCCAGTCCAGTGGGTAATTATCAAAAGACTCTCCATTCACACCAGAATCAGACTAAGTCAGTCAGTCAGTGGGGCCCACCATCGAAGCGCACAGCAGCCAAACCCCCATCAGATCAGACCCCCCGGCCCCCGCAAGTCCACAACCCCAAGTCGTGCGCGCACCTTCAAGGAATCGATATCGTCATTATTAAAGACATCCTACCCTACGCCATCACTCCCTCCAAAAAAAAAAAAGCCAGTGCAGGCAAACAGAAAACCCCCCTTTTTTCTACAACCCTCATCCAACCGCACCCATCTTCTCTACCAATCCCATCGCCACTCAAAAACCACACCCAAATCCCAGCGCCAGCGCTACACAGCAGCGCCGCACAAACCTCACCGCCACCAACCAAAAACCCAACCACAAAAAAGAGAAGAAAAAAAAGCGTCGTACTCGTACCCAAAAGGCCCCCATCTAAGCACTTCCCACCATTCGCGCCTATACATACCTTGGGGGCCAAGCAGGCACAAAACATCAACAGCTCATCCTCCCAAACCAAACGAAAGTCAAAAATAGCGTCACAGCCCCCACGCCACGCCAACCACCGTGGGGGCGTATCGTGGGGGCGTTGGGGCCGTTCCGCTAGCACCTATGCAGAGCTAAGGTAAGGTAGGTAGCTTAGAGCGCCCCGGGTCACGGTTCGAAGATGCGATTGGCGCAATGGGAGTTTTGGTACCTGCTTGATAGAGTATAGGTTAGGTTAGTGCGATTTCATAATTCCACGCGCCTCGGCTCTGAAGAATTTCTTTTTTTTTCTTCTGAAGGGGGGGGATGGCGTGTTTCGTTAAAAAGTGTGAATCTTCGGTTTTTTCTCGAATGATTCATCTCTCCGAATAGAGTAGTGGATTTATCATAATCTCGAGTTAACAAACAATAATGTATCCGAAGACCCTCTACCTCCTACCCACCATCTGGCTCAGCATAGCCCACGCATTCCCCCCCTCACCCGACTTCCACGCCGGCGCAGCCACCTCACCACTAACCCCGCGCGCCATTGGCTCAACATGTAGCACCCCCGTACGCCGACCCCGTCCCCTCATCCCTCTTGCAGAACAACTAATCTCGTTCAATAAAAACCAGTATGGCTCCGGCACATGCCAGCAAACAAGCAGCTGCACAACCAGCGGTTTCAGCGTCGCAAGCTACTGTCCCAACGACCCATCCAGCGTAGAATGCTGCGTGACGACGAGCTGCAGCACGAGCAGCGGCGCCAGCGGGACCTGTATCAACACCGGGGACGTGTGCGCGGGGGATTTTGTTGCGGGCGTGTGTCCGGGGCCGAGCGACATCGAGGTGAGTTTGGGCCCAATCTAGATTTGGGATCGGGGTAGCTAACAAGGGGGATAGTGTTGTGTGGCGAGCTCTTCGCCGTCGCCGCCTAGCGGTGGAGATTTGCCCAGCTTTGATCTTTCGGCTGCTCAGTCGAGTAGCTTCTGGACCTGCGCTGCGGGGAAGGGGATCAAGAAGGTCATACCACGTGGCTATACACAAGCTTGTGGTTCTGTAAGACCTCCTTCATTTGACATATCAACAAACGTCACTAAGAGACTGGTGCAGGGCGGAGCTGTAGATTCGAACATGGCAGCCACGTACAAAGCAGCGAAAGCCGTCGGCATTACCAGCATAGACGCATACATGTTCCCTTGTACGTCTTTACCAAACTCACGCCTACATTCTACTTACAAACAACAGGCACAGGAACGCAGCCAACAGGAGTGGCCTGCAAGTCCATCTCCACCCAGATAAGCGAGTTCCTCGCCGCCATCGACAGCAACAACATTCCAGTCGACCATCTCTGGCTGGACATTGAACCGGAAGATGCCAGTCAATCGGGGGTGGCGTGCAATGCATGGCAGCTTGGAAGTTCTGGTAACGAAGCTCTGGCCAAGCAGTGGGTCGCAGCCATCAAAGCTACGGGGCGGAGTTGGGGGATATATGCCAACTAGTAAGGCCATTCCACCGAGGCCAGCGGCTGCCTCATAGTGTATCTGACAGAGGATTAATAGTGGCCAATGGACCTCAATGTTCGCATCGATAAACACGGATATTGGAAGCGATCTACCGCTCTGGGCCGTCCAAGACGACTTCGAGCCAGGAGTCTCCACGGTGGACAAATTCTTTGGTGGTTGGACAACCGCGTACGCCAAGCAATATCATCTCGGTAAGTACCCAGAACCACAATGTGGTCATGTCGGACTCTCAGTGCTGATTGGCAGGTAGCTACCAGTAATGATCTTCCCTTGTGCAGCGCTTCCGTGGACCTTGATTCGTTTACGGCGTAAATATGTTCAGGTCAACCACTGGGAGACGATCAAACCTCGGAAGAGAATTAGGCAAGACCAAAGAGCCCACGCATCTTGCAGATTCAGTAGTCTTAAATGAAATCGAGAAGATTTTAGGCCATCCTTCGTATCGAGATTTCAAAGACCAAGCCCGTGCGTCAACACTTGAAGCAATAGTGCAGTGGTAATGAAGTCTGTAGCCACCACTGCCAGCTACACAGCGAAGGAGGATAGAAAGTAGTTGTGGCTGTAGCGGACAAGACTACGGAAGCAAGAAACAAGTCTGTCGTCGAGCGGTGGCGCTTGGCCAAGCCTGTCCGACGGGATCAACACATTATGACATACTTCCTCCAATCTATATCCGAACGGCCCACCTCTTTCCTTCGCCGCCCATCGCCTCAATGAGCGCCATGAGCGGTACTCATCAGTCGCCATCGCAGCCTCTCAAATACACCACATCATGTTTCTTCAGTATGTCCGGAATTCTGACTTGATTATAATTGTTCTTGTAGTATCTCACAACCTCAATAGTCCCCCAGAGAGCCACATACAACACCTGCAATAGAATAGGATCCAACTGCATTTTGTCAGTCAGCGACAACACCGAGCTATCCGTCACATTTGTTTTGAAAAGCCCAAGTACAAAATCACACTGCTGAGCCGAAAGTCTGATCGGAACCGCATTGTGGAGATCAGTACCGACGATGAAGGAGTACACATTGCTTTCCGTCCTGGTGCCATGCATGACAGTGATGGCTTTGATAACCACGTCAATGTTCTTCCTATCGTTATCGGAAGCCGTGGAGAATGCCGTCTGGATGAGTTTCAAAGTCCGAATGACGCGTGTGATGGGATTGTTTGGTTTCCCGAACCCGCTACACGGATCGAATCGATCATGGGATCCGGGCGGTAGCGGATCGAAGAAGATTGGCATCGCCGCATGGATACCTTTAGCGAGACCCACGGCAATTATCCAAGCGCCGCGGACTTGGAAATCCCGAAATTCTTTGATGGGGTATGGCGTATGTGGGGCGGAGGGTCTCATCTGGAAGCTTTCGCGGTAAAGAGGTGGATAACCCTCGATCATATTGTGAAGTTCATTCTTAGTCAATTTAATTGGTATATTAGTTTCTATAAGAAAGCCTTTCAAATGTGCTACAAGCACGGTTTTTCCTCCCTTCAGGCCAGGGACTTCCTCCAGCTCAAGCTCCGCGTCTTCAAACTTCATGCCGCAAACAGAGCTAGAGTCGCCAAATATGACAAGTCTCTTGTTGATAGATGAGGCAATGTCATATTTTGAAGTCGCATATGCAAAGAAAGCGAGCACAGTTTTTGCGTCTGTTCTAATATAGGTCTTGCCGGGGTCCAGCTGCTGTGGCTTTCTGCAAGGTTTCCTTGCGCGTCTCCCGGGAGAGTTCCAGGCTCGATTGAAGACGATGGCAATGGTTGAGTCACAGCAATTCAGGCCCATAATATGGGTGCCTCGACTACTGCGATGGAGGCAAGAAGCTGGAGTGACGCCGCAGTCGTGGATTCCATCATTGTCAGATGGCATGTCGACCCAAAGTAAAGATTCACATTGTGCTGTCTTGGGCCATATAAAGCCCCGAAGCCGACCGCCAATGCCCTGTATGAAATCTGCGGCTGTGGACGATACCATTAAGGGTATAATGGCAATTGCGACGATGACAGCTGCCATACTCCAGTCGACCGCCATGATGCCTGCAGAGTCTAAGGAGATGGAGAAAGAGGAGAAGTGGGAGCTGCTTCGCGGACTTATTGTAGAAAGGGGATCTAGACCTGTCTCTAGCGTAAGCCACTGGTCCGAAAAGGGTCATATGCCAAGGTGCCAAGGTCCTGCCAAGGTCCTGCCAAGGTATTGGTTGGCTTCGCCCATCTTCCCACGATTTAAGAGCACGAACAAAGGACTGGACAGTCGTCTCGCACTCAATGTTGGTGTAGCAAGATCTACATTGCCCTTGGTGTGATGGCGACCCTCGACCATGCCTCGAGCGGAGCATTCGGTGCAGTTTTAGTACTTCTCCTCGTACTTGCAGTGTCCTCGATAGTAATACAACGTCAATCCAGCAGTGTTCGAGCGCCAATGCATGGAGAATCTACTGTCAAAGACCTGAAGCCTAAAGAGGTCGAAATGATTGAGGAAGGAAAGGATGAAAGAGACGAGGAGATTGAAGGCGCGAAGACACTGACCGAGTGGGAAGCCGCTCATGCCGCCGCAGAAAGCGGAAACCTCACAGAACTTCGACGACTTGTATTCGAGCGCGGTGTGCATGTGGACGCTGAAGACAAATACTCCATGACACTTCTGCAGGTTGCCTCTCGACACGGGCATCTCAGTATTGTCCATTTCCTCATTGAAAACAATGCAACGGTCAACGCTACAGAACTAGATGATCGCGCCGCGTTACACTTCGCTGTTATTCGTGGGCATACCTCGATTGCCAGTCTCTTGCTTGAGCATGGCGCAGATGTCAACCTACGCAAAAGACTTGGCCTGACACCTTTGCATGTTGTTGCGCAAACGTCTCACACGGACCTGGTAGACGTGCTTTTAAAGCACGGTGCAGAAATGGAAGCTCCTGACGATAATTCCGACACACCCTTGGACTGGGCCATAACTTTCGGATCGGGTGTTATGGTACAGACATTACTGGAACGAGGCGCGATTCTTCGCGATCGAGATTCGGATGGAAAGAGACCCATGGAAAGAGCGGTCAAGGGGTGGGACGTGCTGAAGATAGATGTTTTGGCGAAAAGGGGACAGCCTTTCCCGGCAAACCAGAAGGACATGCAGAGAGTGATGATACTGTATGCTATGAAGGACGGTCAGATCAAGGACGAAAGGACATGAGTATCGAGTGACGCAAAGGCGGAATACGTATCTCTGTCATTCTTATGAGGTCAAATGCGGTAGAGTAGTGACAATCAGATTTGAAAAGGAAGATAGAGGACCTGGCAGCGGGGCAATGGGCTGCGCTGGGATGGTAACTATTCGTAATCTTACAACATACACAGGACTCAGTAAGAAGTGAACGTGCCGTTGATTGGACACAGTCAAACGGAAACTTCGATCCACGCGCAGGCGCTATAAGAATGATACCCACTTGAAAAAGCTGCTTTGGTTGCCTGGCGCTGAAACTCCCTAAAGCGCTCTCTGCATCTAAAATCAAACACTAACCTCAACCCTCCCCCAAGCCACCCCGCACAAATCTCACCAACCATCGTAGCAACGCCGCCGCCCGCACGCGAAATACTCCACCCATCTCGAACTTACATCCTCAATGTTACACACACAAGATGCAATATGCCCAATCCTAATATCACTCGCAGCAACCCTGACTCCTCGCCACCTGACTTCCCTCAATGTCTTCAACCCAACAACAATACTGCCAAGCCAAACCATGTTCGCGTTATAGATTATTCCTCCTCATCTCGATTAGATCGTCCACCGTCTTGGCCTCGGCAATCAAATCCTGCACCACCTCCTCCATCCCCGCGTCTTTGACCGAGCGCATCTCCTCCAAATTGCTCCCCAAACAGTATGTGTAATCATGTACGTACCTCCAGCCAGGCTGCTCCTTCGTACCTCCTATTATATAATGACTCAGATTAGCGTATTCATGATGCTCTGTATCTGTCTTGTCCTCCCTGATGGCGGAATTGAACCAAAAGGGCCGGCCATCGAGGTCGGTTTGCAGCGGCTGCAGGCTACAGATTTCGGGCTGCCCTACGTCGTTGAGAGAGATGTGGCCTATGATCCCGGCATAGGTGGGGTTGAATGTGTAGGGAATGCCGGCGAGTTCAGACGCAAGCCAGAAGGTTTCCTTGTCACCTAGCGCGAAAAATTCAGCATGTAGTCCTTTGGGCTAGGTCCTTTGAGGAGGGGCTTGCAAACGCACCCATGACATGGCTGTAGATTACCGCTCGCACACTTTCGAGATTCATGTAGGTTGTGAATAAGAGGCTCATAAAAGCACCTGGGACGGCCTTGTTGAAGAACACAACGCCCGATTGCTGTTGATGCTGCAGTTCTTCCTGCCAGAACATGCTCGAGCTGAGCGTTGTACTCGGCGTTCGGCCACCCTCTTCGAGGAGTTCCTTTACCCAATCAGTTGTTCTTGCCATTTGAAGAGCCCGGTCGTGAAAGAAGAGGGTTCCTGTCTGGTTCAGACCTGCATTTACCTCGAACAAGTCGTCTGGACGCTGCATGAATATTGTGTCTGTATCAATGAGGATGACTTTCTCAAATCTACTGGCAAGCGCGGCAAACGGTTTCATCGCCCAACCTCCGGAGCCCAATCCCGCAACAGCTTCATCGTAAGAGTCGCGGACATTGATCAGCTCAAAACTCGGATCGAGTGCTCTCATCTCGTTGCGTTTTTCTTCCGGTAGGTCATCATCGCCGGCATAAGCAACCTGAATTGGTAGAGTGGTATTGATTACATTGCGAAGCGTTCGTATCGCATGCATCGCGAATACCATATTTCTTTGGCCAGCCGTCATCACTATGCCAGTTGTGTGAGTTTTAGCCAGCCATGGAAGATGTGTAGTTTTAGATGGTCTGAACCAGGCAAAGTACTGCTTCTGCAATTGATGGAAGGGTTCCCTATCGATGGAAGTGTCGTTTAGGATCGCCTCGAGTAGGAGGACAAATGTGGATATATGCTTAGCCATGCCTAATAAATCAGGTCCTTCAACCTTAGAGATGGTTGAGCTGTTTAAAGCATACTGTAATCTGATAGTTGCATCATATGCACTTTGCGCTGCCTTGGATGAAATTTCTGGTTCTGGTATTACTTCTTTTCCTGGCTTTACTCCTTTCCCTGGCTTTACTCCTTTCCCTGGCTTTGCAAGTTTGGACCCATCCACATGGTATGCATGATGTGCGACTTTCGAATCATGCAGTGATCCCTGCTCGGACGGAGCCTTTAGTGTCGTGAGCAAATACTGCTGATATTGATTGACCGACTCAGCCCCTCGTGAGCATTCTGTCATGAAGGACCCGAGACCTGTGGTATGAGTTGCGGAAAAAAAAGAGATGGTCAGCAAAAGGCAGACCACCCCGACCGTGATGCAGCTGTTCCTTGAAAACGGCATGCTGGAAAGCCAATACCAGAGATGAATGGTCTTCGCTTCAGGACTTCATGAGACTATCAAGATTTTGTAGGACAGGTTCGATCGAAATATAATGACAGCAAATATGCACGATTCAAAGTGACAGCATCTTCAGCAAAATTTATCACCTGTACAATGGCAAGGCAAAGGAATGACTCAAGATTCTGACTGTGACTTCTGGCAATGATTGAGCCCTAGCTGGCTATCGCCCGACAGTAGAAGGGCTCGAGAATCGGAGAAGCCATAGGAATCAAAGAGGAACGAATATCAGGGCTGGAACCAAGAATGTTCAAATACCATGTTTTACCACTTCAGCCCGATGTGGGAGACGACGCGTAGATACTAAGGAAAGCCAGACATGAAGGTTCGGTAAGGGAAGCATTGGGTAGGCCGCTTTGTGGAGAAAAATTTGCCAGCCACCATAGTTGCCACTTTTAAGCCACGAATAGCATCGACTCAAATGGGAGAATTTGCTACGATGAAGAACTTTCTCTCTTAGCTGTGGGGCTTCTGGATTTCATGTTTATGTCCTGTAGGCGCACATAACATTGCAAAATCCAAAGGGTTCCACGGTTACTTGAAACCGTATGTACTAATGCGTATTAACATAAGCTTTGTGGCTGAGAGATAAGGGGCTCTGACTGGTTTCTTTCTGTGCACAAGCACAGGTCTGTGATCAAGAGATAAATGGCTGAAGTTTGAAAAGGCTTTTGCCGGAGGGGTACGAGCCAGCATGCTGGTCATCGAACTCAGCTGGGCTGATGTGTAGGAGTTACTCATCTCCCAGCCTTGATCTCCTGTCATCTAGATCCTTCTCGTAGCTTTGCCGTCCGTCGATCAAAGAAGCTTGACATGGAAGCAGCTCTTGATCAGGGAGAGATGATCCTCAGTCTAGCTTGATGATGGCACATGGCAATGTGAAAATACAAAGTCAAGTAGGGATCAATTTTTGTGCAGATCAAAAGATACTGTTCTTGGGATGCTGGATTATCAGTGAAGAGAAGGGAAAGGGGAAAGGTGGAGAGAGATGGATGCTGAGGAAGAAAATACTTTATGCTTGCCTCAGTCCCTCAGAGCAGCTAGTGCCTGCGGCACCCCTAAGCCCCTTCGGGTTAGGGCCTTCTGCTTACTACGGAACCTCTAGGTAGCTAGTCTGAGCGCAAAATCAAAAAATACAAGTAAATAGCCTTAAAATATTTAGACTTACCAGGATCTAACGGATTTAAGGTATTTTTGAAAAGAAAAAAATATTATAAATCTTAATACCTCGGGTTCTATATTCTATAATATAATTAGATAGGAGTATCTCGAACGTCGCTTATATAGTAATAGTATACGCGATATTCAAGATACTCCCTTTAATTTATATTATAGAATATAGAGCCCGAGGTACTAAGATTCGTAATATTTTATTTTTCCAAAAAAAATTTTAGGGTAAAAGCTGACAAAAATACGCTAGTCTACACTTAGACCTGCCGCCTTCACGCTACGTAGTTAGCGATCTAACCCGAAGGGGCTTAGGTGAGGGCCGCTAACCCGAAGGGGCTCAGCGCTGGCATATCTGAGGGACTGAGGCAACAGGTGTGCCAAGAGCAGAGATAGGATGACATAATCGTCTACTTGAGAGAGCATCCAATCACAGAACGGAGAGGGCAATTGCATCATTCTGCCTAAAGTAAGGTACGGTAACTAAAGTAGTGAGTGCTTGGCACCCCACTCCTCGACCAACCAACCCCACTAGGTACCTTACCCCACCTTTGGATCTTGTTCTTGTTCCTGCCAAGTTCTGCCAAGTTTTTGAAACAGTGCTGTCACTGTATTTACATTTTACTTTACTTATACCTCGACTCCAACTTCATTATCATCTCTCACACTCACTACTCCACACTCAAACCCAAACCAACTCCCATATCCACACCTACAACCTACACTCAAAATGTTCGGTTTCGGTGAGATATAACCAGCTCCATCATCCATCCACCTTAATCCCCATTCCCCAAACTAACACAAGCCTCAAGACGACGCCTCTCAGGCCCACAATGACGTCTACGGCCAGGACGGCCCTCAGCCCGATGATCCCGACAACCAAGGGCACTTCTCGCACGAATGCCTCGCCGGAGCCGCCGGCTTCGAAGCCATGAGAAAATACCAGCAACACGAACAAGCCAACGGTACAGCTCTCCCCATCCCTTTCATCTCCCCCTTCCTCCTTTCTCTACCCACCCACCTTCCAGGCTCACATCCCTATACCCCCACGCTAACGCCCATCTCCAATCCACAGGCGTCGCCGAAAACCACACCTTCGCCAAAGATATCCTCGCCGGATTCGCCGGCGGCGAAGCCGATAAGCTCGTCGAGACCAAAGGCGAAGACTTTTACGACCGCGAAAAGCTGAAGCGCGACGCGCAGCAAGACGCCTCGCAGTACTACGACCAGCAGTACCAGGGCGGTGGTGACTCCGGCTACGGGGGCAACCAAGGCGGCGGGGATTCTGGCTACGGGGGAAACCAAGGCGGGGATTCCGGCTACGGAGGCAACCAAGGCGGGGACTCTGGATACTAGCTAGCGGTCGATGAGGAGAGGAAAGGAAAGGAGAAAAGCGTGCATAGCGGGCAAGAGCTGCAGGAAGGAGCTAGGGAGCTATCATAGGCAGAAAGCTCACGAGTTAGCCATTCACTAGCTGCTCCATCCCAAGATCCCACACGAATGTGTCAAGTAAAGAACCCGCCCCCCCCCCTGCTGTCCTCCACAACTCCCCCCCAACCCCACCATTATCCCCAAACCAAACCAAAACAACCCCACCATTCTCCCCACCCCAAACCACCTCCCCCCCCAACCCTAACCCAACCACCCTAACCCCCCGCCAGCCCCCCACCTCCTCTCGCTCTCTGCGAGCACCCTCCTCAACATACAATATATTCCTATCAGTAGCATGTTATACATCATCAGAGGGCATGGATAAGAGATCGTAGATAGATAGATGAGCTGAGCCGAGGGGGGATAGGGATAGGGATAGGGAGAGACGGTGCAGGAAGGCGGACTGAGTGAGGAGGAAGAGGGAGGAAGAGGGGAGGGAGGAGGGAGATATGTGATAGATGGCGATGATGGGGGATGGTATTGGGATTGGGATGATGGGGGATGGTATTGGGGGGGTAATTGTATCATCAGAAAGAAAGAAAGGACGGACGCTTTCTATCTATCCAAGGTAGTGTCCATTGCGGTCGTCGGGGGGGGGGGAAGTAAGTGCGTGCGGGACAAACATTTCACTTCCATTCTATCCATCTATCTATCAATTGCATTCCCCCACACCTTCAATTCAATTTCCCTAGATCCCCATCCCCACCAACCCATCCGACATCTCATCAACAGCAGCCCCACTAAACAAACCACATCGAATCCTTCAACCCCCCATTCACGCCCCCAACCCATCCCTCGCCTCCCCCCCCACCCCCCCCAGCAATCCCACAAGCCACCACAAAGTCCCTCGCGCGCTTGCAAACCATCGCCGCATACCTCGCCGGCGGCACAACCGACAAAGCGCGCGAGCCCCTTGCCGAGAGGTAGCACAAACAATTCGTCTTGCGAAAAGCGTCAGTCAGCCGTTGCCGTTCCACCACCACCATCATCATATACCAAGAGCGCGTATATATAATAGAAGAAGAAGGAGGGTGTTATGGGAAAAAGGGAAGAGAAGGGAAGGGGCGCTTACCAACCGCTGCACGCCATCAGCCGAGAATCCCACATCATTCTTAACCACAACATAGTGAGCCGGAACAACAGTACCGCTCCCGGGACTCCCAGGATGAGACTGGAGATAAAACTCCCACAGGACACTGCTCGTCACCACTCGATCCACCACAGTGCCGACTTTCGGATTCCCAGACAATCCATCCGCCGCTCTCTCATCATCAGGGTAGAAGCGCAAACGATGGCTCCTACTAACAGTAACCGCCGTAACTTTTGGGCGCGTACGACCAGTATAAACACGCGCAATAGCTTCCTCGATGGCATTGATCTCATTAAGGACAATAGCGGTAGCCTTATCAGTCACGCCATTGCGGTAGATGAGTATATTGACAGGAAACGACCCATTTGTGTCCTTCCAACACTCCAAGCGCTCAGCCATCATTTCTATGAGATCGACAACGATCCCATCCGGCCGGTCTTGTCGGCGCACACTAGCAGGCCACTGCGTACACTCACCATCCTTACTAGCGACGACACCAATAATGCTAGTCGCCGCAATCGCCAGGCCCTTTGGAAAAGGGTTCGTCACATCAATGCCGACAACCATCGTTGAAGTCGGCAGCAGCGGTGTGAGCTCGTTGATCGGGAGACACTGATTGACACCTCCACCCTTAGTATTGAGTTTTTGCGCAATCGTCGCAGCGTACCAGGATTTATTGCTGTATTTCCTTAACGTGGAGAGTTCGATACAGATGGTTTGGATGCCGTACTTGACATCGCCAAGGTACTTGATGCACGAGAAGAGCGATTGGCGGTTATCTGGCAAGAAGAGGAGAAGCATCTTGATCGATTTATCCCAGCAGTGATAGAAGTACGTGTCCAGATCCGCGAATTGCTTTTCCGGGCAAGTGCAATTCAGGACCAAGGGTGAAAGGCCATTCCGACGCGCAGAGATCGTAGACTGGTATGATTTCTCCAGAGTATCAATGAACCGCTTGACCTGGCTAGTGAGTAAGCCTTGATTCGGAAAAACAATTTCTGTATATGCCCAATCTGTGATCCCGGCGCCCGTCGTGAATTTGCGGTCTTCCTTCAGATTCCAGGAGCCGAAGTCAGGTGTGAATTTCATTCCCTGATACTGTATTCGAGGAGCCGGCAGAACTCGACCATTCAGTCTCAGCACATTTGCTTGGGTCATAATGCCAAAGGATTCCTGTTCAAGTCAATTAGCAAAGGTATGCATGGTGAGTCATCACCATACTGACCGGTCCACTCATATCTCTAGCATTGATGACCAATGCCTGCGCTGTGTCGCCCACATTGTCCTCAGTTGGATTGACCAAATTGCTAGCAATTTGCAGACGGAGTTTGTTCATCTCCTTTGTCTGATTTGGAGAAAGTGCCAGATTTGCTCTCTGGTTGGGCAACACTATGCACAACTCTGGTGGAAGGAACGTCGGTCTTCTTGTATCGCCAACGTTGACAACCGGCCCACTTGATAAGTCTATTATGCCATATCCTACAACGTGTTAGAGAGATCTGTCGTCGATTAGAGTATAATTGTACCGCATGTACATACTTTGCCAATAATAGTCTGCCACGCTTATCTCCTGCCCCATCCGGACGAAAGTGACCTCATGAGCATTCGCTCCCAACCTTGGAACGTGTGCCAGTCCAGTAATGGTCTTGACTCTATACCCACCGCTTTCAGTTCTCAAATGAGAAACCCAAACCCGAACCCCTTTCAAGAATTCATGCAGCTGAAGTAAAGAGTTCCCGCTCGATCTGAAAGCGCGTATGAGATCAACTAAAGATCCAGCTTGGTAGAAGGTCCCGATTTTAGGGTTGATGTTGGCGAAGAGGCTTGCACCGGCACTGAAGATTCTCGGTGAGTGACAACCTAGAGCAACAAGGCCCCCCTCCAGTGAACCCAGTACATTCTCCCCCTTGACGGAAAAGTTAGTCTCAATGCTGGACACGATGACTCCCAGAGAACTCACCGGCTTCTTAGACATTACAATGTTCAGTACCTCCATTTTCGATTGCACACGACCAAGCGAAGCGTTCGCCGACGTAGAAGCAACGTAGTCCATCAAATTATTCAAAGACATGGGTTGTGTCTTGGTCAGAGATATCGTGAACACATGAGTATTAGTGCTTGGTAACTTCTTGGGTCCCGTGTCTTCGGGCTCATAGTAGTCTACCAGGCATTGCCCTCGATTACTGCTTCCGAGTTCGAGGAGTTTGACTGTGACGACTGTACTTCTGTGATCGGTCGCAAGCACTTCTGTTGCACCGGCACGACGAGAATCATCGAGGCAGGATCCTTCCTTCAAGAATAGCTCAAACGCTCTGTCGTATTCCCGAGCGGTCTTTGGTTTGGGCGCTACGTGGACGTGATATCTGTACAGTTGGACGCTGCTATCGAGATCAATCTTGAGGCAATTGGTCTTGAGGTTGATAATGTTTTCCTCTGGAATTGTAGGTAGTCTCTTTCCATTAGCTTGGAATGTTGGAAAAGTTGAAAGTACCGTGCTATTACCCAGAATAAGCTCCTCATGTATTTGAGTTGAGATGACATTTGTACTCACGAGTGAGTCCATGACTTGGCATGTGACCCAACGCTATCTCGCGCAGAACTCTCATCTCGCTTCGCTCTACCATTGAGTTGGTGAGCTTGACCCACAAAGTTAGAGCGACTTTCTTCATTCGACCGTCCACTTTCCCGCGTCTTGGCGATAGGCGCAATCCGACTGGAGGAGCTCGACTTCAAAGTTCCTCTGTCCAATTTTGAGTTTACTGGAGTTCTTTCTGATTGGTTTCTCTTGTCTTGGTCATATGAGCGGGGGTCCCTGCTGCGATCAGGAAGAGTTGGCATTGGGATTGTAGCGTTATTGATTCCGAAGGCTTGTTTGAGTAATTTGATTTTGCTATGAACAGTGATGCTTGGGGAGGAGTAATGAGGCGAAAGGAGCCTCTATTAGTACTTCCTTGCTGTTGCCTAACAGACGGAAGGAGATTTTGTGAATAGACTGATTTGCTGTTTGTAGAGAGTTTGGCAATATCGAATGTGACATTTGAGGCAGGTTTGCTGATTGCATCAAAGAAGTAAGCCTGAGGAAAAAGTCTCTTTATCTTAGGTAGAAGATTCCTGAGAGTACGATTGATACGCCATTTGTTCTGACCAAACCTAGCTGTTTGATTCAGCTATGGACTGATTGAGAAGATTCCGTGAGAGCGGTGTTTCCCAACTTCTACAGAATGGCAAACCTAATCTATGTGCCAAACAATAAGCCAACGTCCTGCGAAGCTTGCAGAGATTTGGAATCCACCTAGGTAGGTAGATACCCGACGATCAAAGGCGGGCTCATATTCGCTCGTACAAAGGAGTATTTGCGTTCCTAGCTCTGCAGAATTCGTCTTTATGGAACCAGAAGCCATGGCATCCGCAACCATATAATGGCACGGGAACTGCCGATCTCAAAGGCAAGCATTGTTCGCTATTTTTCGCTTGAGGACTTGACATGTTTCTAACTGGAGAGAGTCTCAGACCGTTTTTCCCTTGATCAATACTGTACGCTTTGGACGATCTCAATTACCATTGACACCTTATCGGGACGTTGGGGCATCTTCTGTCCTGCCATGAAGCGCAGTAGCTCATCCTGAATATACCGGGTTCAAGCTTTTGTTAGTGGACCTCCAAAGTAGCTCTCAATGAGGACGCTGGAAACATGAGGTGGGCCCGCACTTGGTAGGATAATTGCTTCGGAAAGCAGCCATACCCAAGGCACGAGTGTACCACGCACCATGTACAGTGTTGCATATTTTCCGCCCTAGGTTCCGCTCCCTTGAAGCCTTCCCCACCATCCAAACATGATGCCTCAAGACGATCATCAACCATATCATAAATCATCTTCTTAGCCTTCGCATGATCCATTCGTACCTAGTGATATCATAAACCACGGTGGTGGGTATCATAGTCACATGTCTTGTCGCTCCCCACATCATTCTGGTTGACATATGAGATCCCTTTTTTGCTATAGCGCACAAAAAATGTGAAGACATGTTCAAAAGGAAATCAAGGCAATGAGCCAGGACGCCAAGCCAGATGCGTGTCTCGTCACTGCCTTTCCAAACTCGAGTAAAAGATTAAGGCGGAAGTTTTTCATTTTGACTCGTGTGTATAGATGTCTTCGGCCTTCTTTCAATGACCAAGACTACGATAGTCCGAGTCAAGGATTCTTCCCTATTCCACTTGTGGAGGCAGGGTCCAACGTGTCTCATGAAATGTAAGTGGTCAGCTATCCGGATATATACGACCTCTTATCAACGAAGAAGCCACCATCCGCAATCCTACCGTGGCCAATAAAAGGGATTTAAATTGTCGATTCCAAAACAAGACATTCTTCCTATACCGTCTACAATCCACAAAGAACACCCATCCAGACTTGAGCGGAAACAGTAGCGCAATAAAGAGCGCTTGCGTTTAATCAAACAGCTTCATTTATTCCAGTCAACGTAACAAAGCTAGCTTCGTGGACCAGCGTACCTTGTCACTCGAAACCCGGCCCATGAATGAAATCCCGCGGCAAAATCAGACGTAGCAGCAGGTTGCCACCAAAAATCAATTAGAAGCAGTGCCGCAAACGTGATCAATCTTTTGAACCCCAAAGGCTCCTCTGTTCAAAAATCACGTGTGGCTGCAAAACGGCATCCAGACTAGTCTCACAGCCTACAAGGGCTAATTATCGACGACCGTGCGTCCCGTGGTGGATTTCCAGGCGCGTCCAGCTGAGCGAGCAGCCTTGGGAGCAGCCTTCATCCCTTGCTCACGGCGAATAAAATCATACCGCCCCCACCATTTTCGATGCTGCAATGCATCCCTCAGCTCGAGCGTATCAGCATGCAATAGGATGCATTTTTAGGTGTGTGTGCTGGGGTCAGTCACATGCATCATCACACCACGAATCGAGACGTAATAGAGGTAGGCGCAGACAAATTGGGACACTCGAGGCTGTGCGAGCTGATGATTAATCATAAATTGAATCCAGAGAATATTGGAGGTGTCCCGTCAAATATACCTATGGGCCATGGGCGTTGATTATTTTCTGGCGTCAAACGACAATAATGTGAGCCCAGAACACGTTTCAAATGCCATAAAATAAAACTGAACACATCTGAAGTAACACGTGAAAGCTCAGCGCGAAAAGAGAGCTGCTCTGCTCTCATCGAATAGGACGATTCCCGTACCTGACATGGCGAAACCAAAAGGTAAAAGTAGCCGCCTGCCAAGAAGCCCCCAATAATGCATCCAGAATCCAGACCGAAATTACGCGAGAAAATGATTCAGTTGCTGCGCCACTGCGCCACTGCTCCACGTGATTGAAATAAATGATAGGTCACAGGCCGCCGTCGATATTCACTTCTAATTATACCTTACTACTTTACCTAAGGTAAGTAGACAAACCTTGCTCTAATAACTAATAACACACTGGTTTGCCTTACCGCCCTTTTCGCAAACCATGTGCTTCTGCTTCTTCTTCTCAGCTCTCTTCCCCTCTCTTCTTCTACACAACCTCTCCAACAGCAATCCTCCTCCTCACCCAGAACCCATCCCTTAACCAGCAGCCCCAGCGACTCCTACTGTACAGCACCACCACCTCCACCACCCACCAACAACCATGCTCGACCTAATAATCATCGTCATTCGCGCCATCCAAGCTCTCTTCGCCCTCGTCGTCCTCGGCCTCACCGCCCATGGTACATCCTCCCCCGAGCAAACCAAACCCCCCCACTAACACCCCCTCCCCTAGTCGCATCCTACGGCTTCAGTCCCTCCCAAAACAGCTTCATGATCTTCGTCTCCGTCTGGACGCTCCTCATCCTCCTCTACCTCTCCCTAGCCCCGCGCTTCATCGCCGCGGTCGCCCACCCATTCGCCATGCTCGCCCTTGACGCCCTGACCATGCTATTCTGGTTCGCCGGCTTCATCGCGCTCGCCGTGTTCCGGCACAGCGCGTCCGAGGTCTACATTGGCGACGGCTTTGGGGATTACTACAATGCGTGTGGGAGCGGGGGGATCGTGGGGCGGTGGTGCGGGGAGATGGAGGCGGCGAGTGTGTTTGGGGCGTTGGAGTGGTGAGTCTTGTGCGCTCGCGCGGGCTTTTGCGCTGCTTTCCTGTTGTTTTGTTTTGGGGTGTGATTCGTGGCTGACTGTCCCCTTTTTCCCCCAGGGCCCTTTTCGTCGCCACAACAGTACTGCTCGCACTCGAAGTCCTACGCGGCCGCAGCGGACGGTCAAAAACCAACACCGCAGGCCCATCCACTACATTCGGCCCCACCACGCAAGTGTAAATACGCACAAACATATGCCGCGACGTCTTTCAGTCCCTTACTCAAACCTTGAAGAGCGTCCCAAGCATGAGAAAAAAATGTTCACGACTATTTCCTTTCCTCAAATTCTCGATACCCGTTCTGTACACACGCACGTTGCCACGGAAGGGTTCGCTCTACCTTATCGTTTGCCCCAGAGCTATGTATGATTCCGAGCTTGGGGCGTGTAGCTAATACTTAGTTAATGACCTACGTCTCACAATGTACAAACAAAACAACACTGATGCACTAGTATTTACCAAAAGACGCCAGCATAGCATATCATACCTCACCAACATCCTCTCCACCCCAATATACCCATCCATCACCCAGCCCCCTCCCTCCCACACACCCACCACGCACAACTCCCTTCCCCACCGCATGATCTCCAATTTCCAACCAGAAAGCAAGCAAAGAACCCATACTCCAATCCCAAACCCGTCCTCTATCCCCCCCCTACAACCCCAACCCAGGCAGAACCTCTCTTCTCTCACAAATACACACCCATCATATCGACAAACCCCATTTAAAACAAGCGCGTCAATCTACTAATCCTAACCACATTCAAGATTCCCAGTCCAATGCAAATTGAAAAAAAAAAAGGGAAAAAAAAAGATACGAAAGGGGTCCATACATACATACCTCTACCACGTAACTATTAACTATCTCCAGGAACGAACGAACAAACAATTAATTAAGAATAAACCTACAACTGCAGCCTCATTCCAACACCCCCCCCCCCCCCCNNTCCCACCCCCCCCCCCCCCCCACACAAATCCCCCCCGCAGCCCCCCTCCCTCCAAAAACCTACCCCCACCACAAAGACAGACATATCCAAGTAACTCCCTAGTCCATCTCATTTGTGTTTGACGCCTCGAACGATAACCGCGGGGGACAGGACTTATATGTATGTATGTAGTAGTGATTGTGAGAAAGCGAGAGAGAGAGAAAGAGCAGGGGAAAGGAGAGAGAGAGGGGGGGGGATGGGCTTCAAGTCATGCCTTTTATCGTGTAGAGAAAAAAGGCACAACAACCACAGATAAACTAGCCAAATAAGTCACAACATCCATTCATTTCAGCCAGGCCTCGATATCCCGCTCCGCTCCAGCCAACAAGCTTTGCAGCCACTTTGTCAGGCAAAGGAAAGGGAAGGAAAGGGAAGGAGCCCAGCTCGCGACGGGGGGTATATAGTATAGCATAGCAAGCACCCTACCATCTTACGTGCCAGCGAGCGCCAAACATTCCGGTGCTCTTCCAATGCATTTACGCACCAAGCTTTCCACGTCTCCAACGTTGGAGAAGAGAAGAGAAGAAGGAGTGCGTATGCACGCACGCACCGGACGAGACAAAACTGCCCATTCCCCAAGCTAGACACCAAAGCTAACTAGCATAAGGGCATGAATCATGCAGCCGGACGGAGAACGGACGGAGGGGAGGGGAGGGGAAATTCTCCACGCATCTGCGGTGTGGGAAAACATGATGCTTATTTGGTTTGGATGGGATACTGCGATGGGTGCTCGTTTCCATGAGCGCGTCGTGGGGCTGTGGTGGGCGTCGATCGGAAGGGGGGGGGATAAGGGATATAGATCTCGAGTAGGTAGGTAGGGAGGGTTTTTAGTGTACGAGTACCGTTTGGAAATGTAGGTAGGTAGGTGGGATGGGATTCAGCCTGTGAGGGGAGGGGAGGGTGTAATGTAAGTAGAGTGAGTAGAGTAGCCATTTTTTTCTTTGGAGTGGACTTTGGGTATGGCTTGTAGAGCACGTTAGCGTCGAGGCTCGTCGAGTCTTGTGGGATTTAGCTTCGAGTAGATCCTCGTTGCAAGGGAATTCGCCTAGGGCATCGAGGCCGGGAGTTATATAGCCATGCCATGCCATCATTAGTAAGGAGAGCGTTAATAGCTTTGTCCATCATACAGAAAATGTCGTGCAAATGATTGCCTGCAGCGTCGAATATATCAGAGACTTTACCACTACCCATAATTCGCTTCCTCGGACCTCACCTCAGCATAACGCCCGAACCTAGGTACCTACCTCGGTCGATTGACCGGGACCCCCTCAACAGTCATAAGACACCTTCAACATAAAGTAGTGCAACGCATTGCGCGCTACCGAACAGCCGAGAAGAGGGGAAAAAACGGATTCAACATAAGCGCTGAAAAGCAGCGCCCGAGGTATTGTTGCTAGTAACGGATGGATGGATGGGTAAGCTAGGTAGATGTGAGTATCAAGTTTTCTTATAGCACTCGCATCGACGCTCGTCGCAGACGTTACGTACGTAGCCAGACAAAGAAACTCGCACCCTGGTTTTACGGCACGGAAGTTAAAGAATACCAGATATCCAAGACGGGAGTAACAGCCAGCGATATCTTACAGTATAGAATACTTCGAAAGAATGCATAGCACGATTCTTGGGGCTCCGTATGTGCTGTTCGGAGGGAGAGAAGGTAGGTAGGTAGAAGAGATGCCGCGGAAATGTATACTTGATAGAGGTAGAGAGAGTTTGAGCTGTGTACTGCCTGTACCGAGGTATAAAGCGTAGTGCTGTATAACGCAATATGAACAGATCAAAGTACTTAAAGATAATTTCAAGGTAGTGTTGAGGCTGTGCCTTCATGATGTGAAACTTTCTGGTGCTATTACCTTGAAGATGGGTCTGAGAAGTATAGTATGTTTGAGTCGAAGACGTCAGAGTAAGTAAGACGAGACTAGAGGGACTGCAGAAATATGATGACAGTGCACTTAGAGAATACTCAAAGTTTCCTTGAGGAAAAAAAAAAGTTCCTTTCATTAGAATTCAACTGAAGCCCCAGAGATCATAAAACTTACCAACAAGAATTGAGACTACCAACAAAATCTCCAACCTTTCTTCAGCGATATTAACCTCCTCTCAAATCTCCATCGACCCACCTCCAAAGCCCAACCATCCATCCATCTAAAAAAGTCAAAGCATTCTCTTTCTCAACAGCAACAAAGTAGCGATACCCTCACGTATGTTTCAGCCGAAAGATACACAAGAACGCCCGCGAAGTCCGCCTCGTCGAGGAACGCAATTTTCTCACAAGGGCACACTGTGAGGAACGTGATAAAGACCGTAGCATTTGTTGATCGTTGCAAAAGATTGGGTGTTGGTCTCGCGGATTCAGGGACAGGGTCAATCGGTGTAGAAGTGCTTAGACGAGGTATGTAGGTAATTAGTCAAACCGCTTCCGTAGACTATCAGACGAGGTTGTGCTCTAGTCATCGTCGCGAGCACCCGCAGCCTTCAATATTTCCACCAAATCAGTATGGCCCCGTGACGAAGCTATATACAGTGGCGTGCCCATACGACTTCTAGCATTGACGTCCGCACCGTTTTCCAAAAGTAGTTTCACTATATGCCCGTGGCAATTGGAAATTGCAACGTGCAAAGCGGTGTTGCCATATGTAGCAGACTCAGCATTGACATCAGCTCCCTTTGTTAGTAACAGCTCCACTAGACTCTGGTTACCTTTGCGAGCCGCACAGCATAAAGCATTGCCGAAGTTACCATGCTGAGCATTGATATCAGCCCCATTATCCAGTAACAGCTCCACTATGCTCTGGTGACCTTGACGAGCTGCAATTTGCAGCGCAGTGCCATCAGAGCGGTTCTGCGCATCGACGTTGGCCCCGTAACTTAGCAATAGCTCAACCACAGCAAGATGGCCTTGCCATGACGCTGAATCTAGAGGAGTGGCACTCGATCCAATGCAAAGATTGACGTCGGCACCGTTCTTTATCAATAGCTCGACCACATCAATATAACCTTTCCATGACGCTAGAGATAGGGGAGTGCCATTCGATTCAGCGCAAAGATTGACATCGGCCCCGCACCTTAGCAGCATCTTAGCCACTACTAAGTGACCTCTATAGGACGCTCTATATAGCGCAGTGCCCCAAATTCCATCCCTAGCATTGATATCAGCGCCATGATGGAGCAGCAGTCGAACAGCCGAAACATGACCAAAGTGTGATGCTGCTGACAAGGCGGTAAGTGAGTCCGTAGTTTTATCGTTTACATCTGCTCCACGAGCCAACTCTAGTATAATGGCTTCTATGTCACCAGCTGTTGCGGCATCTATGAGGCGAGTAGTCGGTTTATCATCATAATCATATACTAGACGCGGAGGACTGACTTGCAGAGATTCATTAGATGTGAGTCCAGGTGTCGAAGAACCTAGTTTTCCACCTTGAGATGCTACTATCGCACGACGCTCATCATTGGCATTTCGATTTTTCGTGTCCCTCACAGCGGGTAATCGACCCGCTGCCCAGCATGTAACTTCATCCCCGGGACCAAGTTGCTCTATGCTTGCGTCATGGAGAGCCTTCACTGTCTCGGCAGCATCTTCCATCTTGCCGTTTTTTGAGAGCATCATAGCAAAGCCTTTGAGCAGCAGTAGCGATCGTCGACCCTTTGGCCATGATGGCTCTTCGAGGATCTTACGATAGGAGATTGCTTGTGAGAACACTGATTCGCCTTCGACCGTGTACTGACTATTGGGATATAGCTGCGCAAATCGAGTCATCAATTTCCCGTATTGTTGGCAGAACTTGCCACCAGGTGCTTCTAGGTTTTGGGGTTCCATGTAGCGCCGAATAATATTGAAGAAATGCCTGACAAGTGGCAGCAACCTCATCTGAGAGTTTTGATCGACAACATCTTCGGGCAAACATTTGCTCAGCGCGTAGGCTGCAGCGAGAATCCAATTCTCCCTCATGTCTTTTGTCAGGGTTTCGAATCGCCACCGGGTAATGGAATCATGAAGTGAGATGCTGATAATGTTTCCCTCGCTGTCCCTATTGCGCTTCAGAGCACACGCACTTTCTAATCGCCTTGTCGTAATCTGAAAGTCCAGTCCATCATTCCATAAACAGTCAACCCAAATCATCTCATCCGTGTGGTGAAGATTGGACCATTCAGAACCAGAAGATAAAGAGCTTCCGCCAGGTTTCCGAACTTGACCCATCAAGTCGACAGCGACTCGGCGTGGGCCGAAACAGGAAATGAAGGCGAGCAACTTTTCGACGTTACCATCTCTTTTGTTTCTCTCCAGAATCATATTGAAAACACTAACTATCGACATATTCTTGTCGTAATCCCATACACTTCTCTCTGGTTTCAAATCCATCACTTTTTGATACTGTGTTCTATAATACCCAAGAAAATCCGGGACCGAGATGCCTTGTTTAATCATGGCCCTCGCCTGTTCTATAGCTAGAGGCACTCCGCTCATCGCTGTGACAGTTTTTGATGGAAGTTCTGAGAGATTCACCATGATCAGGGAGAGTTTCAGAGAATGGGATGAGGCGTTTACCTTTTTCCATATTAGCTTCAGCGCCTACACCATGCAGTAGCATCTGGCAGCCATCGAACATTTTTAAACCGCCTAGCTCGAGGCCCTGGGCGTTGAAAACGTCCAGGGTGTTTGACGATGTACTAGTAATGATGATGCTACCGTGACTGCATTGGGGCACGAGATCTCGACTATCGAAGCTTTCCAAATCATCCAGGCTGTCAACTACCATAAGCCAATCAATATTCTTGCTGGAAGCAAGCCACTGATGAACGAGTTGTATATTCGCTCTCACACCCACTGATGGTGCATCTGGTTGAAAGGAGAGTCTCGATTTCAAGACATCTGCAGCCTGTGCAAAGGATTCTTCGGCACTATCGTATGTGGCAGCATTAATCCAAAGTATGGCAGAGTAGTCTTCTTGATGTTTTTTAAGATATTCTATCGCAATTCGAGTCTTACCAAACCCACCAAGCCCGCAGAGAATCGCTATCCGCTGCCGAGGAATCCCAACTGTGCTCAAAGATAGCATCGTGCGTAGTTGAGCAAGTTCCGAAGCACGACCAAAAAAAACATCTCTAGGTCTTGGCAGGTCTGAGAGAAACATAGGATTCCCTGAAAGCTTTTCACTGGCTGGGATTATTAGAAGTTGTAAAAGTACATGTTTGGTCATCTTCAACTACGCACCATCTAGTCCCAGTAGAATTTTCGCGCATCTGTCCAGATCTGCTTTGCGACTGTTCAAGTAGTAAGATGTCGCACCAGTAAGTATGTCGAAGTCCTTCCATTCTTCCAGTTTCATTTTCTCCAAACCACGATCTACATTCCATCGAAAGTAACTGACCGGTGCGATCCCTGCCAAGTGCTCCATCTCGTCGGCAAACTCATCAGCGGTTCTCTGCGTATCCGTAGCAATGTCTATCACCCATTTAAGTACTTGTTTCCCTGTATCACCTGTTGACTTTAATGGGGGCACTCCGGTCCCGATGCTGATGATGCACTTGATTTCTCTGCGCGATTTGCCCCAAACATGCTTAGCCTCGTCATAAAGCGAGCGTACCGGGTTGTTGTAGTTCAAGCCTCCGTCTACATAATTTGTAGGAGGCTCACCGAACCTTACAGATGGAAAATAGAGTGGAGCCGCAGATGTCGCTCGAGCTGCTTGCCAAATGGTACATTCAGTGCCAGGCTCCCACGCGCTGCGATAAGTCCGAAGCCGGAATGGCTTACCAACGTCCTTGTTTGTGACGCAGACAAAGCTGGAGACTAGATCAGCCGACTTTCATACGCAGAGGAGGCTTGAAGAGCCTACGTTCGACATTGCCGCAGGCCCTCTTCTGGCTGGTTGGTTTGAAGAGGAGCGTCCTCTTTTTGATCTCCAAGAGCCTCGCAAACCATATCTTTGATCACCTTTTCAAGGTTCTTCGCATCGAACCGCGCCTCACCTCTGACTCCTTTGAAGATCTTGCCCCATTTGCTGCCCGAGAAAAAGCCCTCTTCAGGGAAGATCTGCGGTGCCATGCTCAGATACTTGGATATGCACGTATCAATATCCATGCGAAGAACTCCGAGCATGATGGCAATGAGCCTTGAAATGTCAACTCTCATGAGCGGCTGTCGAGTGTTTTACCACACTCACCCGCCGGTAGAAGTACCTGCGATCATGTCGAAGTGATTGCAAGGCAGAAGCGGCCGGGCAATCTCTGGACCAAGCTTACCATCGATAATATACATAATACGCTTTAGAATCAATAGTGATGCAAGTCCTCGCACCCCACCTCCATCTAGCAGAGCAGAGTCAATCCAAGCCATAGATACTATTAGATGGCAGCCCACGCACCTAGAGAGAGCAATCGTAGCCCCTTACTGGAGTCTGTATCCATTTTGTCGGTGTCCCTAGGGAGATTCTCTGATGCTCAAATGCCCATAGACAAGAAGAAGCGCATGAAGGTGGATTTGATCGGCGGTCAGCAGTTTGGACGTTGACAAGGCTGCAGCCTTCTATCTCTCACGTAGCTTCTAAAATCGGTTAAATTTGCAGCTTTTGTCAGCGTTTGGATATCTTTCCGGACTAGCTCAGCCCATGCCATCATGTTGCAGAAACAAGATTGCGAGCGCTCCAGCCAATTGAGGAACGAGAGTCGCATCCTTCTTCCTCCTCGACGAATATTCCAGGAGAAATCTGGAGAGTCTGAGCGAGGAAACATGGTTGCGAGCTAACAAGTCTGGTGCCCTTCATGGTATGTTCCTTCCACATAGTTTTATATGTACCGAGGTACAGCCGCAAAAAAAAAAGTGCCAAGCATCATAGGGCTGCGAGCCTCAACTAGCTCAACTTATTTCACAGATCTAATCAAAATACTTACTAAAGTACTTACGCCTCGTACCGTACTTTTAAGAAGTTACATTACTTGGGATATTTGAAGCATCATACGACACCCAGAAATTCCAATATGACGACTCCAAAGTAAGGCAGTCTTGTACCGCGGAGGTATCTCCTTCCTAACAGAACAAGCTTTGTCACATCCAGTCTACCGTAGTCCTATTCAGACGCGTTTGCAGCGACGTTGCGTGCTAAGCCATTCTATGAGATTAGAGGAATGCCTTCTGGCGGTGGAGATTGATCTCAAACCACAGCCCATAGATGCAAACACTTTACAACCTCATACCGCTGACATCACCTCTCATACGATGTAGAAAATTAGGTATGTTGGGGCAAATGATTGTGAGCTGGTATGCGCTTACTGTACATTGATTTACCAGGAAGATTATTCGCGGTTCAGCGCCGAAGTGCAGGATGGGCACAGTAATCCGTCGGCTTGAAATCCGTCCCCTTAAATTGTCAAAACTCGTATTTTACAGTACCTCTGCCACGTGTGTGAGATAAATTGATATTAATTGGTGGCGCGGTTTCGCCTTAAATTACCGTGACCCATACAACATAATTTCACCGCCTTTCTCTTCTTTCCTTTTCCTTTCTCTGCGTTGATCCCTGCTTCTGCGTTGTTCTTTCGAAGCAGCCATGCTGAGCTTGACATTTAGTAGGAATCGCAACGTCTATATCATTCTCTCGGCCGGTCTGCTACTCTTCCTACTGTTGATTTCCTATTCAGGGTTTGGAACTAGACAGCGCGAAGCCGGCGCGAACAATCAAGCGCACCCGGGAACCAAATTCTTTCCACAACTCGCGAACCCTTTCCGGAATTACTTCTTTGCCGACTGGAAATTCGATGCAGCACGAGACGGCGACGACTACGGACTCTCAGACCGACAATGCGGTGCAGCCTTTCCAAAACTCTACGGCGATATCGACGAGATGGTATCTCGCAGGGAATCCAATCACATAGCAAAGGCAGATTTTGATTCTGTAGAAGGGGACCATGTGGCAAAGTCAATTCGGGCGATGATATACAGAGGAGAATTATACCTAATATCTGACGATGGACTCGCGGATTTTCAGTCGCGAGGGTTTGCAACCCTGCACGCGATAAATCGCGCACTGCTGACCTACCCGGACCGAGGTCAACTTCCAAATTGTGAATTCAGAATCTACGTTGGTGACATGGCAGGTCTTGGAGACGATAGTCTTTGGGTGTACACGAAACCCATCGAGTCGGAGACGGAGAACTTGTGGTTGATGCCGGATTTCGGCTTTTATGACTGGCCAGAGGCAATGATAGGATCATACACTAAATCGCGACGTGACATGAGGGTTGTAGAGGTAAAAGTGCCTTGGGAAGAGAAGACGCCGAAACTAATCTGGAGGGGCATAGCGTTGCCGGGATACCATAGCCGCCATGATCTATTACATGTTGCGCAAGACAAAGCCTGGGCAGATGTTGCCGAAGAGGGCATCAACAATCCTGACAGCCACGTCATTCCCATTGCTGACTTCTGTCGATGGATGTTTGTGGGCGATGTAAAGGGAACGTCCTGGAGTGGAGGAGCCAAGTACAAGCACAATTGTCACTCGGTATTCGTGTCTCACGCACTGGCATGGCGGGAAATATACACAGGCGCACTGGTCGATTCAGGCCCGGAGCAGAACTGGGTCTCCGTCCTCGAAGACTGGTCAAATCTTGAAGAGACGATGGAAGATCTGATAGCGAATCCGGCCAAAGCCAAGATGATTGCAGACAACAGTGTCAGAACGTTGCGAGACCGGTATCTGACGCCTGCGGCCGAGACATGCTATTGGCGCCGGTTGATTCAAGGGTATGCTTCGGTCAGCTTCGAGCCGGATTTTTTCGAAAGTGATAATACGACGTGGCGAGGAACACCTTTCTCTTCCATGGCTCTGATGGGAAGGGTGAGATGGGATCCAGACCAGGAGAGCTTGATTACTGCTGCTAGACTTGAACATACATGAATGAGGCTTGGAAGAGTCTGATTTATTATTTGGGACGTCTTATGAAGCCTTGAAGACGACCAGAGGGCAGAGGTGGAGATACACAATCTCAAAAGCTATACCATATTACAAATAATCATAGCAAGTATTCTAGCTGATGAATCTTACGGTAGCAACAGGTGGGAGTGCAATTGGCTTCCGGTGAAAGGAGGAATCTTCTCTAAACGTCTCCCTGTCTATAGATCGTAAAGACCAGAGATCTCCATCCTCGACAAATTTAACAACATACTAATGAATGTCATGGGCCCTCACTATTAGCACCCAAAAACATCTACTGTCATCAAAGACGAGCGTCTCAACAAGCTCCTGGCTCCCCGGACGACTGGCTGACCCAGCTGAGCCCGGGGGCAGTACTTTTTGCTGCCAAGGCTGTGCAAGTCTGTGTTGCGCATATCTCTTTTCGGCTTCTAGTGCTCGCTAAGAGGTTCACAGTATAAGGTTGAGGCTGAAGCACTAAAAACCTTCTATCTTACACTAGTGTACGTAGTGTATCGTCCTCCTATCTACCTTTGTTACCATGCAGCATCGGAGTAACTACACAGTGGCTTGGAGAGATGAAGCACGGGGCGGGAAAAGGATACAAGGGGGAGAGTCTGAGCTAACCTTTTCTTGCCATTCCAGATCCATCTCCTTTTGATGTGCAGTGGTGTGAAGACTCGTGGAGGAAGTAGAAGGACATGATTGCTACTAAGATGCACGAAATTAGAGTCCAAGAACGATGCCCTACCATGCCCACTCCGATTCGCACTATAAACATCGCTTGGACGCCTTTTGCCGTCGCTTAATGGTTGAGACTTCCAAGACTTCCGACTTACGCTCCATTTCGCGAGGCGCGCCTCTTATATCGTAGCCTGCTACAACTGCAAGTATTCTCGTCGAGCACCGTGTTTTCCATCAAATACATCATCTTCTGCGTCATTGAGCCCACGACACCTTGATCGCCAAAGACGTGGTGTTCATTTTCAAGCCCTGCAATGTCATTACTGACCGACCTTGTCTCGTTACTCACGTTAATCACCTTGGTGCACGGCTTACAGCCTCTTTCACCAAATCGAGTACTAAACACCCCGTTGTCATCGCCGCCTTTAAGTCTCATACGTCTAAATTTATCGAGCGCTAATAACTGGACTCAGTCAGTCAATGCTGCCAATGCAAATGCAATGTGTAGTGGCAGTCGCTTTGGGTCGAATTTGAATAAGACGAGCTGTAAGGATGTTTGGATGAAGATTCCCACTGATTCTGAGAACTTTACTTTCGGCGCGCGAACCCAGGGTAGCTTTGAGCGTCCTTTGCCTCTGCGTTATCTTAGCGGTAAGTCCGATGGATTGGTCTCGGTATGATAGGCGTCGTTGGTCACTCATTGATCAAACAAAGATGATGGCCTCTGCGCTATCGATGTCAATCATAATAAACACCGTGAACACGACACTGCGACCAATCAGGATATCTCAACGGCTGCCAGATTGATCTTAGATGATTGTGTGTTGAGGATTGGGCGTGAAAAGACCCTGGTTCCTGTCGGTGGCTTGAAAACTAACGTTGGTTAGTTCTAGTCCTCCGTTCTCTCTCTCTGAAGATTTGAGAATGTCGCTCTGACTGAAACATCCCATCATTTCAAAAATCTCAGGCACAAACAACGGATTACTCATCAAGATCTTATCGTACAGTGCAGACGTTCAGTGCGTTCCCGGTCCAACAGAGTTCGAGGACCGAAGCGTGTGTCTCAAAATATTGAACACCATGTCTGCAAGCCACCCCAGATACCCTGTTACACGAGATACTTCAGTCAAAGGCCAGAAAATTTGGATTCCCCCAGGTGGAAAGAAACTTTTGGGTGGTACGTCCTTCTTCTTTCTTCTCCTATATACTCTTGCGGCACATCTCCCGAGATTTGAGCCATCTCAATTATTGACCAATTTGCCCCCACGCCATTACTTACTCGTCCCTTTCCCCGGGTTTTCTAGGATCCAGTCAATGCCTTGGGAAGATTGACTTTCAACAACAAGGAGACACTATAGCGAAGGACTTGAGCTCCTGGTACGAAATGTGGGCTGCAGCCGTAGCTGTCAATGAGATGTGTGTTCGATTTGGTCAAGCCGGGACTGCATATGGCCTTGGTGAGTCTTTGATCTTCTTCTTCTGCCCCTCCTTTTGCGCTTGCAAGAATGGTAATTTTTTGATGTTGTGATGTGTGGACTGTAGGTTTCGACAAGACTTTGACCCTTTCGTTGGGTCATCCATAGTGATACTGGGTGAGAGCTTGACTCTTTTGTCCCATACATGGGCGCGGACTCTGTCCACAAAGCGAGTAAAGATCCGTTGATAGATGGGTTTCTCTTTTTCTGGCATGGAATGATGAAGCATAGAATTGAATATCCCAAGTAAGGTACATTGTGCGAATAAATGTCTATGTGTCTTACCCCAACGGGCTACTGACGTGGGCATTTCAAATATTTTCTGTCCAATCACTGAAGACGCTGGCAGCTATTATTGCTCCAATAATCTAGAGGACTGGAGATCCGTCAAGTGAATGAGTAAGAATAACCACCGAAACGGCCCTAAGGCCTGACGGCCATCTTGCCAGATAGAATGAGTTGAATGCTGATTAAGTAGTGGTTCAGGGAAGTATGTTGGCTTCACCATCCGCGCTCTTTGTTTACAAGGTCCGTACGCCTGACTGAAAAACGGATGACTTGATATTGATCATGACGGTGAAATAAATCGAGAGCGCGGACGTGGGGCTCAAGCAAGTACGAGGCTGAAGAACATGACGCTAAGTAATGTAAGCTTGGCAATGCAAGTACACCTACGTTACGAGGTAGGCTGAACATCCATCATCAGGCTCCCAAACTTCCTCTTTTGTTCATCCTGGCGATACAGCCATTGCAGGGTTATCGGCATACTACGCGGTCTGAAAACTCTTTGCTCATAGTCATGTCGTCGCCTTCGAGGCGGAACAACGGTGCTCACCCACGATCCTTTCAAATTTGATGCGTCATACCCACAATCATGTCATTTGGCTTTAGCGTTGGCGACTTCGTTGCCGTAGGTGGTCTGATTGTGAAGTGCATTGACGTTCTTCGAAATACTCAGTCCGAGTACCAAGAGCTTATTCGCGAGCTTGAGAGGTACGTCCAGTCATCTCTTTTGCCCATCAGCTCAACATCAGACCCTGCCTATGGGTTGAGCTAACCTCATATGTAGTCTCAAAGGAGCTCTGAGCCAGGTAGACAAGCTCAAGGGCCGTGGAGACCAAGCCATCGCCATCGATCAAATCAAGTGCGCTGCCCTGACCTGCAAGTATCCGCTCGAACAATTTCTAGCAAAAATCCAAAAGTATGAGAAGAGCTTGGGCCTAGGAAAGTCGGTTGACAAAGCCAGAGATGCTGGCAGGAAGATTCAATATGCATTGGGAAAGAAGGATGAGGCCAACAGGCTACGGCATTACCTCAACCTACACATTGGGACTATCAACATGCTCATGTTACAAAATGGCTTGGAAAAGCTTGATGTTGCTTCAGAACAGAGCAACAAGAATCAAGAGGAAACTAGAAACGGAATTGAGGATTGCTCTAAAGAGCTTAAGGAGGTGAAAGGCAATGTAGAGGCTCAGGTACTTGCTGTTAGAGAAAATAACTCTGTAATACAAAGACTCTTCGGTATGGTCAGTGGTGAGATCGCGGCTCCCCTGAAGACTCTGAGTCAAACGGTGGCAAAAGTATGGTGAGTGGTTAAAATACAAGTCAATGATCAGCTTGAACGCCTGGGATGCTAGGATCTTTGGCCCATACGCTAACTTCAACGCGCAATCAAGCGTGTCGACTCAGCAGATATATACCATCGTGCTTGAACTCAAAACCAATGTTCTTGGCATCGACACCCGCTTCACATACTTCCAAGCTCCCGTCAAAGTCGAAGATGCGCTGGGCCGAGTCTTCCCCTTCTCCTCCGAATGCAGTATTGAAGCGCTTGATACTGAAATCAGGTCAAGGTTCAAAAAAGGTCCTGGCAAAATGGAAGTCATGGCTGGGGACTTCGAGCTCTTCAATGCGAAGAATGCTGATCAGGTGATCACAATCTTTGATGACAACGGACTTTTGCCCGGAATGTCAATCAACATGGCAATTGTTCTAGAAAAAGATGAGAAAGAGTTCGCCGAGGGTGACAAATGTCCAATGCCCCATTGCAGTTCGAGAGCCTTCGTGGAAGCCGTTGGCGGTGGAAGAATTTGGTGAGTGATTCCAGCTGCCCTTGGTCTTATCAAGCGTCTCGGATTCCGTGCTGTACTGGTGCTGGTCTCATCTCTGTAGACGCGCTTATGTCTATACTCTTTGCTGTGAATACCTACTTACTGACCAATGTTAAAGCTCAGATTGCGATGTATGGTTTGACAAAGCCACCAAAAAGCGCAAGCGAGCCTTCGAAAGAGAAGAACAGTCTCAGAACGTCAGAACGCTGGCAGATCCCCAACCCAGTGAAGCCGAAAGGCGCAAGATTGACGAGGAGTCAGCCGAGATTGGGTACTCTCATTTCGAAAAGAAATCTATCAGTGCTTTTAAGCGCATCAGGTTTGGCGACTCGGTGCCGAGGAGGCAAGAGAAGTCGTATGAAACCTCAGAGATTGAGAGGATTCGTAAATTGATTGAGAAAATCCCGGTTCGCAGGGCTAACCATTCATTAATGCGTGATGGAACCAATCCAGCAGCTATGGATCTGTTCTATATGCATGAACGCATTAACCTACCAGTCAAAGTGCTCGCACAACACCAAAACCAACAAAGTATGTTGAATTATCGTAGGAAACTATTATCACGCCTGAAAACACTCCAAGAGCAACAAAAAGCAAAGACACGCAATGCAAGCTTTTCCTGACGGTGTGGGACACCTTCCGACCGATACCTCAAGCCGAAGCCAACTCAGCATCGAACAGGCCTGGCATCGAATTCCTAGAAGCTTTCGTAATCCCCCCCCTCCCCCAACCTAGCTGCAACCCGCAAAACCCACACACCAGCGCAGCGCTAAACCAGCCCCCAGGCCTTTACCGCTACAGACCATAACGTACAACCTCCACCACCACCACTTGCCCCCCCCTTCAACAAAGCAATGAAAAAATCACAGGTCAAAAGAAATGATACCAGCGAGAGCATTGAATCCCCTTTTCCCACTCGCCCCCTTCCCCAACCTAACTCTCACAACCCCCCCGGCCCCACTCAAAACTACAAAACACCGACCTCACCTCTACAATATCCCGTTCATCACGGACGCGATCTTCAGATCGCGTGAAAGCGCGGAAAGGAACGGCAGCTACTAAGGTCCTCGTATCGAGCTCTCAAGCCCGAATTAAAGTGAGGTTGCTGAGTCGAAGGTTTGTCTCCCACCATGCTTTGAATAGGGAGCCCGAGGGGGGGGGGGGAAGGAAAGGGTTAAGGGGGAATGGGGATGGGATTGAAGCGAGTATGTGATGTGATGGGTACATGGTGAGGAGAATAGTGAGTGGTGCTAGCTCGGTGAAATGGTTGAAAAGATTACAAGCGTTCTGTTTCAGGATCTGGCTCTACTCTCGCCTGACTCCTCTTACGTTTATTTTCCTTTTCCGAGTTGCTAAAGCTTCGCATCCCTAGGGTTCAAATAGCCCGCCTTCCCCTCCACAACACCAAACGCACCTCCTCCTTTCCCAAACATGTGATTCAAATCTCTCACAATCGCCTCCGGCTTCTCCCAAGCCGCAAAATGTCCGCCGCGCTCATTCTCGCTCTCATACACCACTGGCCCCATGGTCCTTCCCCACGACTTTGGCACGACGGTTAGTTCCTTCGGGAAGTATGCCAGGCCGAGCTTCACGTGCGGTATCCATCTCTCCGTCCTGTCGCGGCCGAATTGCGTGTCATGGAGTGCTTCGTAGTAGATGCGGAGGTTCGCGGCCACGCCCGCGGTGCTGAACCAGTAAATCGAAACCCAAGTCAGGATCTCGTCTTCCGTCCAGGGATAGCCATCCGTCCAATCATGCAGCTTCTCATATATCCAAGCCAACAATCCGACTGGGCTGTCTGCTAGAGCGTATCCCAGAGTCTGCGGTTTAGTGCTTTGCTCCTTCCGATAACCGCTGCCTTCTTGGAGCATCCAATTGCTGCGGGCATGCCCGTCTTTTTCGCGTTGAGAGTAGGGCGTAATGGCATGTTGGATGGCAAGAATGGGATGAGACAGGAACTCTGGGGCGTGGCCCCGGACCATGTTTATGTGAGATGCCATGACATGCTGAGGGTAGAGGAGACCCATTATGCGGGTTATCATGCAGCCCCAATCGCCGCCTTGTGTAACTACAAGCCTCGTGTTAGACCATTGGTTTTCGTCCAGGGAAAGATTACGTACCGTATTTATTATACCCAAGCTTGAGCATGAGCTTGTGGCATGTCTCGGCGTATTGAGGGAGACCAAACCCTTTCTTCTTTATGCCGGAGGAGAAGCCGTAGTTGGGGAGAGAAGGAGCCACAACGTGGAAAGCCGGACTCTCTTTACCGCCATTTGCAAGTAGAGGGAGGATCTTGGAGACTTCGATAAAGCTACCGGGCCCTGGCCAGTATCAGCAGGCGGCGTCGCAGGTCTGGAGTGGGTGACGCACAGCCATGGGAGAAGAGCAGAGGAATTGCACCATCTACATCGCTCTTCTGGTGCACAAAATGAATATCCAAAGGTTCGAAGCCGTCGACATGTATAGCGGTGTGAAAATTTGGCAGCTCATTGAGCTTCGCTTCTTGCTTCCTCCAGTCGAAGTTCTGTCGCCAGTATGTAACTAATCTTTTTACATCGGCCAAGGGGGCTCCATAGTCCCAGCCAGCTTGATCGAGGTCGTCAGGTAAGGTTGTGGCTTCAAGTTTCGTGGCCAGTCGTTGGCGCTGTTCCTCGGGTATTGCGATGGTGTAGGGTTCAATTGATGCCATTGTCTTATCGTCCTATCGGAGGTGGGGATGGAAGAGTAGCAGGTAGGAGATATTGTTGTACTGGAGGGGATGAGGGAGCGTATATCCCATGATCTCGTAAACAAGTTTTGTAAGTTAGTACAGTAGGCGCGCTATAACAAGACTTTATGCAGTCGCTCTACCGTAGTTCGCTTTTTCCACTTGCCCGTTTTGACCGTTGGCCATGACGTATTGAAACAATTTTTGGTGGGGCTTCCCGTTCAATTTTGACTTCTAGAAAATCTACTTATTTGCCCCTCCAAGTTTCATCTTCAACCTCCAAACAGACAATCAACCTTCTATCAACCATACCAACCTTTTCAACCTTCATCTCAGGATTTAAAAGACCAACTCGAGTAAGTAATGTCCGACAGCTACCACTCTCTACCCTTGCACAATGACCATACCTTGCCTCCCACTCAATCACAAGTCAGGAAACTCTTATCCTTCAAGCTCGATAAGACCAATTCCAGTATCTGTTTGCTGACATTGATCGTACAGATCAAAGCAATACCAACACTGACCCCTTCCCTACAAATCCACTACCTCAATCCGTCAAAATGTCCGCACCTCGCGCAGGCCGCCAGTCCCCGGAGCCCGAGAAGCTGTCCGACGAGAAGATTGGAGTTCCCGAGTCTGGCAAGATTGGCGCCGGAAAGACCGAGACCGGCTCTAAGGACGAGAGCAATGAGACAAAGGACTATACCCTAGAAAGCAACCCTGTTGGACCAATGGAGGATGCCGCTCACGAAAAGGTCAGCAAGGAGGGGCGTGGAGATATTGTCTAGGTGGGCACTGCCGCGGAAGAGAGATGGGCATGAGATATGATGAGAGTACGAGCTTGATGGCATGAGAGGTCTGCGACATCGTGGAGATAGCATGAGCAGACAGACTAGAAGACGAGACTGATGATGTCATCTGATACCCTCTCACATCCTGCTACCAATGATGGCCACAGACATATATGCGGTGACGCACCCGTGATACATTAGATAGATCAAGAATCTGCCCCAACGCCAATGCTTGAAGCTGAGATTGCCCAACTTTCATATATACAAAAACACTACACCAACTCAAATTCAACCATCCCCCTGGTTCGACACCGGTATATAGCTCCTTCGTTCCCTCGCACTCTGTAAAGCCAACCCATCAGCCATACTCCCAAACATCGACGCATGTAAATCAGAAACTCACATCAACCCACTTCCCCACCCACGGCTTCGCCGCCGCCCAAATCAGCAATCCCGACGTCGCAAAGATGAAGATGAACACCACCGCCTCATCCTTTCTCGAGTCCCTCTCTGCACCACACACAACATTAGCAAACATCCCCAACCCGCCTCCATCCATCAACCCCCCATCTCCCCACCCACCCCCCACCCACAGACAAAAAAAACTCACGAAAACAAGTCGTAAAAACATCCTCCATCCCCGCCCCCTTACAAATCGGCAAATTATAATCCAAGCAAAAATGCCGATTACAATCATTACAATTCCCCGCTCGATACTCCTTCCGATCCCCACCATCATCCTCCTCTTCCCCCTCCCCCTTTCCCTCTCCCTCATCTTCCCCCTCCTCCACCCCATCCCCATCCCCATCCGGCAACCGATCCTGCGCATCGTCCGGATCATCAGCGTCGCGGCGGAGGGGCAGGGATTTATGCGATAGGCGCGGGGAGGGGGAGGTGTGGGCGTCGAGGGGGATGATGGTGCTGTTTGTGAAGCAGGTGCATTTGCAGAAGGAGGTTGGTGCTATGGTGGGTGGGGGGAGATGTTAGTGGAGGGGTTTTTTTGAGAGAGGGAGAGGGGTGGGGTGGGCGTACAGGCTGCAGATGTGAGAGTGAGGAGGGCGGAGAGGGAGAGGATCAGGGTGGTTGGTTGCATGGTGCGTTGTTGTTGGATTTGTTGGAGGGGAGGAAGGTGATGAGGTTGCCGGCGAACTATCGTTGCTTTCTGCACAGCATTGTTGACGGTGACAGTGACCTCGACTTTCATTGTACGGCTTAGCATCTGGGCTTTCTGCTGGCAATCGTTTTAGCCCTAGCCCTAAGTCCAGCAATTACCTTAACCTAGGGCTGAGTACGAAAGTCGGCAGGGACTTTTTATACCGACCCTCGACAGGTTTTCTAAATCGATATTGCCCTAGAATGGCAAGAACCAGCACGGTCTCAATATGGATCAGAAATTTAATGAGTGGGCTGCTGGTACGGAGAAATCATTCAAATTGTAACATAGTACAAGGCAGATCAGCATACACGCCGCCTGGCAGCATCGCAGCATCTGGAAGACCACCATCAAGTTGTTTGTAAGATTATTTAATCTGCAGTAATGTGGCAACCAATACCATCGGACATAGGTCCTCGCGCCCGAAAAATAGGATCAGGCGATGGGCCGCCCCACATGAAACCAGACAACAATTCCGAGGGCGGTCTTCAGCCTTCATACCCGTGCATATGGAAGAGAAATCCATACCGTAGCCACAATCAACAACCACAGGCCTCAACGTTGTGAAGCGCCATTGATCTCGGCAGCATTCAAACACTCGATTCCTCGGATGAAGTGAATGACAGCAAGTCTTTTCAGACTGTAGTATTCAGGTGTTGAAGAGGCGCCCAACTCGAGGAATCCAAATGCTTTGGAGGATGCATTGTAATGTGATGTTGCATTCAAGACCGGCGTAGCCAGCCTGCAATGCATCTTTTTGACGCAGCTGTCACGGAGCTGAATCTCCACTGCCCCTTTCGCCAGGTCCAGGATGCTATTATTATCTCACATTCTATCCCGTGGGATTTTCGACAATAAAACATATATACGCTCCACTCACAAAAGCTCATTGAAGCTGCAAGTCCAAGGCTTGCAACAAACATGCACGCTCAGAATTTTGTCGCCCTATCAATTTGCTTCCTCCTGAAAGCCACAACGATACGTGCACAGACATGTTACTTCCCAGACGGCTCAATCTCGACCCGCGATGCCCCTTGTCGAGCCTCATCCTCCGATCGACCGAGCCCATGCTGCGCGGCGACGGATGTCTGTCTAGACAATGCCCTATGTCTCGCCCAGTCGGGCCCGGAAGCCATTTCGCGGGGGAGCTGTACAGACAAAACTTGGCGAAGCTCTGAATGTCCGCAATATTGTCAAGACGGTCGGTTACCACAAGAGAATGCCAAAAGCGAGATCTTCCTTGTCCCCCCGGGCCCCTTCTAGTTGTCTTCGTCCCCCGCAGTGACATCGAAAGCTACTCGAATATCATCAATGCTTACACTTCTGTCATCTAGTCGACCCCTGGTGGGGTGTATCGATATTTACAGCCGCAAGTTCCTTTGCCTTCTGCTGTGGACCGCTCAACTCGTCCGACACATGTAACCAGACCACACGAGGGAGTAATACCCCGTTTCCCCTCACAGCGGGAAGGGTCATCTTCAACAGGACATCCGGGTCCATTTCGCCCAATAACAGTGACACAACCACAGTGACAGTCACATCAACAGCAGTCATATCAACAGCCCCTCCATCATCGACCTCAACTCCCTCCCAAGACCTCACATCACGCCCTAATTCCTCGTGCCCGTCCGACAAGTCGACTGCAGTCGGAGTCGGGGTCGGTGTACCGCTTGGGACAGCATGCCTCTGTGCTCTAGGACTACTATGGAGACAGCGGAGTCGCGAGCAAGGTGCAAGGAGAGAGGCACGCGCTTTGGGAGAGAAGTATGATGGCTCACGAAAAGAGCAACATGGACACTCGATGAGTGTCCATGGAACTGCACAGGAGCTTGAGTATAAGTACCAGAACCCGGACGAGATTGACGGGAGGCTCGTTTACGAGATTCCGGACCGGGCAGGATGAGCACTGGAAGTGGTGTCCCCACTTAGTGACTCTCGAGGGCATCGACCGGCGGAGACGGAGCTTCTATCAAAATCCCTATGAGAGTATGATCGAATATCAAGCTACAAACTCTATTCATATAAGTAGCAAACCGCAAACTATCTTTACCTAAAGTACATAAACGCCCTCCTCCATGAATCCTTTACCACAATCACGTATCACTCATACATAAAAAGAATTAACACACTAGCTCCCAACAGCTTGACTACTTTACCTCACTGATCGCAGCCTTAGATTTCTATTGTTTCCTCGCAAAGAAAAGAGTCAGAGACTCCGACCAGCAGAAAATCTTCTAGAAATGGGAATGCCAGCACTCATTTCGAAATAGCAATGAGATTGATTCGTAAACCATTTCGCGGGTTGCGGGTTATTTATTACTCGAGGTAATGTAGGTAGAAGGCAGGTTCTATCATCTACCAGAGAACAAACAGAGAAGACTCTATAAAATACCGTAAACTTTCAAGATACTTCTCTGTTATTGCATGGCAGGGAAGCTTTAATTCCCTGAAAAAGGTAAGGTACATTGCTTTTGTAGAACACAAGACGGGGCGTATCGATTCGAGGTGCGTTTACCTCGTTTCTACGACCAGCGTCGCAACATTCCCAATGAGATCGTAGACAATCGTAAAAGTATACCCACCACATGTAATATGCGTAAGTATCTTCCTCAATGGCCATTCACCCCATTAATCTGCTGCTTTACCACCTTCCTCCTCGTCCGGACCGCATCAGCCAACTGGTCCAGAACCTCAACAGTCGTATCCCAATCGATGCAAGCATCCGTAATACTGACGCCCTTTTTAAGACCCGCCGGTCCCTCCGCCGGAACCTTTTGGTTACCTTCGTTGATGTTGGACTCGATCATCACGCCTACGATGGCGGTTTCGCCTTCGCGAAGCTGGTCGCCAATCGTTTGTGCGACTTTTGGTTGGTTGTGGTGGTTTTTTAGCGAGTTGCCTAGCATGTGTGAGTGCGTGGGTCAAAGGGTATTATGAGGGATGTTTACCGTGCGAGCAGTCGATCATCATGACCTCCCTTTGGTCCTTCTTTCTGAGAGCTTCCCTCGTGCCCTTGACGCTATCTTTGTCGAAGTTGGTGCCTTGGCTACCACCTCGCAGGATGACGAAGCCATGCTCATTCCCACTGGTCCTCGTGATGGCGGCCAGTCCCTGCTTGGTGACACCCATAAAATGGTGGTTGGAAGCAGCTGAGCCAACGGCGTCGATTGCGACCGAAAGGGACCCGTCCGTTCCATTCTTGAACCCAACTGGGAAGGAGAGACCACTGGCCAGCTCTCGGTGTAGTTGACTCTCTGTGGTCCTTGCGCCAATGGCGCCCAGCGAGATGAGATCTGCCAGGAACTGCGGCGATATGGTATCGAGCATCTCGCTAGCAATTGGCATACCCAAGCCTGTCAGGTCACAGAACAATTGCCTTGAAACCCTCAATCCCTTATTGATTTTGTACGTCTCATTTATCTCCGGGTCGTTGATCAGACCTTTCCAACCCACTGTGGTTCTAGGCTTCTCGAGATAGGCACGCATAATGATACAGAGGTCGCCGGAAAGCTTGTTGGCAAGTTCGAAGAGTTTGTGGGCGTATTCGACGTTTGTTGCAGGGTCGTGTAGGGAGCAGGGACCAACGACGACGAGAAGGCGGTCATCTTGCTGGGTTATGATTTGGATGGATTCTTGTCGGCCTTTTGCAACAACCTCGTAGGTCTTTTCCGACTGCATGAGTGACGAAAGTCAGCGTTTACCCTATTCGAATTTCGGGAAAAAGGCATACCCCAGGGACTTCAGATTGCAGCAACTGAGGGGGAATGAGTGGATCCTGGCCCAGGACTGGAGGTAAACTGTCAGCGGTACTTGGACAAGCTTCTTGATTGTTTGGCTTACCTCTAGTGTTCTCATTGAGCGACATGTCGATCTCAGCGACAGGCATTGTGTGAATGGGTGTTGCGGAACAATTGGAAGAACAGAGAGCTTGAGGTGCTTTGCTCAAGTCGATCGAGCTGATGGGACACTTGCAGGATTGACTGTTGGTGTCAAAGGCGAAAGGGCATTATCAGAGCTTTGCTGACTTGGCGTCATACAGATACTTTATATACTGCGCTGTCGATATGAACGGTAGCGAATAGTAGCCGTGGGGGACGATTCGCCAATAAATCAAGCTCGTGCGGTCAAAATTGATGACTCCAGTACGTACCTAGTGCGTCAGCCTTGGCAAAAGGCCAGGATCTGGATGAGTGATCCGGCATCGGCCTTTTACTTCTCCGCACCAATGTATTTTATTTGAGAGCGCTAGCCTGTATCTTGTAATGGCCCCAAGATTTATTACACCGTCTCCGTCTGTTCTTTCCCTACCTACTTTACGTAGAGTATTTCCCTGATCGCTTAACCCTTCGAGTGACAACTGCCTTGTTTCAAGTGTCAACATCTTGCATTCAGCACTACTCTACAAGTAGTTGGTCCAACCTAGGTGGATTCATGCGAGATGACCCACTTTGTTTGAGGCTGCCACCTCCATCGTATATCTTAAGCAATGCCTCTCATCTTCTGACTTCTCCACCATACCTTACCCGTCAGCCTCACCAAATACTCCTGCTCGCTTTATAGCTCCACATTACCAACCCAAAGTCGCAGACATGTTCAACTCCAAGAAACGAGGCCGCGAAGATGAGGGCGATGACTTGCAAAAATGTGCGCCTGATACCAAGGTCAGTCTTGCAGGTACTCTGCTTCTTACCAAGACCGTGTTGCTGACCGGGCCAACAGAGATCGACCTTACCCTTCCGTATCTCACCCAATACCAGACACACCCGCCCCCTCTCTCAGTCCCGAAACAGACCTTCACCACTCTTCACTCAAACCATCACTCCTGCAGATTCTTCAGAGGAAGAGAATTCGCCACCCTTTCAATCTACAAACATTGCTTGCGAACAACAACATCCCACTTTTAGCACCGCCTCCATTTTCCAACAAGACCAGAGCTATGATTCAGACACGGACATGACAGACTCTTTGCCCCTTGCCTCACCTCGACAATGGGCCCAATTCCCTCGGACGCCATCGCCCACGGCCTCACCACGCACAATGGAATTTCAACTGGCTGAGCCCACCCAAATGACACAGAACAATGTCACTGGTGGCCGACTACCTACTCCTATCTACGGGCATTTCCAGCGATCCATAGACGCAAAGATAAATATGGGTGGAAACCTGGAGAGTCACGCGTCCCGACTACAGCAAGAAGTCGATTACGACGACTACGCTCGCCGCCGGAGACTGCCGACTCCTATCGACGAAGATGAGGTTATGGAACTTTCATCCGCAATAATGTCCGGGGAAATGATGGATCTACGTTTAAGTGGCCACAACAGAAGAGGAGGAGTCGATTACACCTATCAACCACAATTTTTGGGGACACCAGAAAACAACTTCACCTGCCAGTCCGATTCAGATCCTGTTGCAAGTTCCGCAAGCTATGCCGCCCCACCACCGAGGAAGCTATCGTTTTCGATGGGCCCGAGAGCAAACTGCGAACTTTGCATCCGAAGGGTTCCTGGGCACTCGAATCATATCATTCGGACGTGAGACTAGCGTGCGTCATGGTCTCATGACTGATATGACCCATTAATATTCATACGTTGTGCTACCTCTACGACTTTAGCGCTTACTGTCTGCGAAATACCCTTTCTCTCACGAATGAAATTGCCCAAGACCTGGGCTTGTCCATAGCTAGTCGATAATCAATAATTCCTGATCACGATTCAAGTTTCCTCGTACATTATTGTCAATCTCCACTTCTTTACGACGAGAAACGGCCGCATAATTGGCGTCGAGTACCAAGATCTGCGGCCAATCGGCATCATTGATGTTCTTCATAGCTTTCTTATTCTAGCCTGCTTGGGCAAGTCGTTTGTTTCACGATGATGCATGATTCGCATCTGTCCACTCAATTTTCTATATTTACAAGACTCCGTCCCGCTCCGTCCCCACCATCTGCACTCCAGAGTCCGAAAAGGTCAAAAATGAAACCACTTAGAATCACTAGAACATGTTCGGGCGTTCTAGTGGTCGCATAAACGGTCTTCGGAAAATGAACTAAATCCCCTAGCCTATAAGCGCACCATTATCGCGGATATATCTAGAACATGAAACAGCACCAGGATTTATTCTACACATGACGCACGGGAAGAGTGCTATTTTTGGCCTGAATGAGGGGTCGGGTCTGGACGCTGGATGGTGGATGGTGATACGTCGTAATTTTGTGTGGAACCGATGTTTTGAAGGAACCTGGATCGTCGTCAAATTTATGTCTTGCATTCTGCCGAAATGGGGTTCATCAATCAGGGAAGACTGAACAAGGGAAAAGGAAAGTATTGACGGAACTAGAGATTTGGAATCTTTTCATTACAACGCGCTAAGAAGGGCAGAAAGCTGTATTATATTTGGTTAGGTAAGATATGTCACTAAGATTGAAGCAGCGGTCAAAGAAGGAAGAAGGGCATATTCCTTTGGTTGTTGATCACGGCTACTATTCGCTACCGCGTGTGAATGGGGAGCATGGCTACGTATAAGACTGCGTAATGCTGCATTCCACGGAGTCGTCAATTTGTCACAATGGTGGTAGGACTATTACGAATATTATATTCGATAGCCGTGTTCGAGTATCGTGTGTGAGAGCTCGAAAGGTGTTCACGTTGTGAATCAATCCCCATGGAGCACAAACAGCTAATGCAAGATGCCATCATGGAGTTCCATGTCGTACCCGTCTGACATACAGAATTACGCAATGCCATGTCTGGACGCTCTAGCATTCTCATCTCCTCCTCTCATCCACTTAAACATACTGGTGTACCTTATACACCAGATGGAGCTGGCTGGCAATATAATTACGATTTAATCAGCACGTGAAGGATTGGTCTGGCTGAAACGATACGGTCAAGCACTGTATGGCCACAATCTTTGAATCCTCCGGAGATTCTGAGAATTATGAATTGAGGGTCTTGAGGAGTCTGATATGATGGGAGGTAGAACTTCTTATGTGTATAGAGGATGACGTTTTGGGATGTACTTTTTCAGTGGGTTCTTGATGCATGGGAAGTCCTGGCTAATTGAGGGGCAGAGAGAGTTGGTGTGATGCGGCTTTGGTGAGGGTTTGGGATGGGGGGAGGGAGTGAGAGATGAGGTGGGGTTTTGGTATCCCAGACAAAGAAATCTGTCCAGCTGACCTGAGGGGTGAGGAAGCAAACAGCCTTCGTTAGCTTTTAACCTCACCGACCTCAATCGATCATTTGTCGCGCCGCGACTGATACGTTCGCGATAGAGTCGATGAAAGCCGCCTCTAACAATAGCTCTCTCTTGCAAGCTCGCATGAGAGATGCAAAGGCCTCATTATCGACATTATAATTTTTTCTGCCCCAGGAAATCCAGGATGCTACCATGACGGGCAATCAGCTCCAGAATCGCTGCACTGAGTGTCGGGTGACGTTACACTCACGGAGCCCCAGACGTATGCGTGCAGAACAGAGGTCGCTTTCTCTCATTTCATTTCGGAGTCATTCATTTGCCAATCAGGACTGACCTGCCGTGAATACCTCGGCTGATGTACCCTGCGCCGGGCCTAAAGCTTCAAGTCGACAACGGAAAGGACAATGGCCAACCAAGGCTCATCAAAGACAAGTCGTTGGGAAGTTCCCATCTTGCACATCGTACCTCTCAGTAAGGGCTCTTTTCATTGTTCGGTGAAACATCTTTAAAGCGAAATTCATGCATGCTGCCGGATGAACGGCCATCATGGCAAGGTTAGTCTGTTTGCCAAGCTGCCTAATCATCGTATCTCTAGATATTGATGATGGCTCTCGCTCTCCTGCTCTTTCTTCGTATCCCTACTACCAGAACTAGTTTTATAGAAATATATATATAAATCACAGACCACGGGATGTCATGACATTTAGCTTCTTATACACACACGTGCGTAAGTCTTTCCAAGCTCCCCATCTAGTATATGCGTAGCACTTAGTCTCGTTCGTTAACATCTACCAATCTTTCAGTGTCTCGTGAAAATTCTAAGACGTCAAGCACAGCACCAATCACTCCGATGAAAAGTCCGAGGACCTTCCGTGCCGCCCTTATAGTGGTGGAAGGCCGGTCTCGTCGCACGTCTACAACGGTATGAGACAGCCGGCCGTGATACCTTTCGATATCAGAGGAGCCATGCTGATTGAGAGCAGAGCGGTGTACGACGACGGAGCGTTCCTACCTGACCACCTCCTTCCCCCGATCGCGGGAACACGGTACTCGATTTCCATCACCTGACGATCCTCCGACGTTTAAGGATTTCCGAAACGATGCGCGCTCACCTGAAGATCGTGAGCAAGAGATGAGTTGAAGCGCTACTGCACCTCGCCAATTACCTGATTTTGATCTTCAATTGTCCAGACTGGCACAAAATCCGAATGGGCATCACTCAAAAGTTCGACGAATTCAAAAAGTTGCCCTGGGGCTGGAAGCTCGACGAGGCCAATTCGAGGTCCAAAGCAAAGTAGCGTCAAGCATTATGGGGATGGGGAAGGAGCATGACAGAAACACCGCATCACCCCTTGGGGGACAAGCTCTCTTCCAAGGGACAGAATGCTACTTTCAATTGGTCGACGACGCAGAGGTCTCGGCCCACCCAGCTGCAACAATGGCCCTCTGTCTGGCCTACAAAGGCGCGAGGACCATACACCAACGCCACAAGCTCTTTGTCCACCCCAGCATTGTTGGGGCATGGGAAATAAGACAAAGGCGTTGTCGTAATCAATGCCATGCCATTGAACTCTCAGACAGGAGGACACAACGAAATTGATGCGAGGGGCTCGATACTCAAGCCTCTGATGATATCTTTACCTCGTAAGATTCTGGTCTTCATTTTTTCCTCTTTCCTCAACACCACCATATACCGCCTTCACTGTCTTCAGATTACGTGACATTTGTACCGAACTTCAGCTGCAAAACAACTTTACAACATCCCCGTCACAGCCTCATTCCACTCCCACTCATTACTCCGGGTACTCAGAATGTCCAACCAATCCCAATCCCCTTCCCCCTCTCCCTCTTCTTCCAGTTCGGATTGTCCGTGCAGCTGTGGCTTGGGTGACGGAACTGGACAATACATCAAATGCGACAACGAGGACTGCCGGATCTCCTGGTACCATTGGGAATGCGTGCATGTGACAGAGGAGCCGGTAGGGACATGGTTGTGTCCGAAATGTAGTCCCAATGCGTCATTCTACGTGAAGCAATTGGTCAAGAAACGAGCAGCTTCGCTACCGCATCCAAAGACTGGTAAGTTAGCTGCATCAAAATCTGCCAAAGGCAAAGAGTCGCAATCAACAAGTGCAAAAGCGGCCACGACGACGCCAACTACATCGAAGGACAAGGCCCAGAAGCAGGAGGCTAACACTAAGAATGAGGATGGAAAATCAGTCAAGAAAGGCGTTGCCATGAAGAAGCCAGCGCAGAAGAAACCCAAACCAAAATGGCAGGGATGGGTAGAGCTACCCTCAGACGAGGAAGAAGAGATGAAGAGGAAGATAGACGCCGAGTGGGGGATGGAAGATGCCGTCGTAGGAAAGCGAAGGAGGTCTGTAAGACACGCAGCCGAGGAGACCGAGACGAGCTCGCATGGCCTGAGACCGAGAGTTGGTGGGCTCAGGCCAAGAGTAGAGAAGAAAGAAGTTGCCAAGACTGATTCGTCTGCGAGTTCGGTTCGGAAGGAAAGCAGTGACGAAGACGGGTCTGTCTACAAAGAGGACGTCGACGAGGAAGAAGAGGAGGATGAGGATGAGGGTGAGAACGAGGAAGAGAGCCCATTCAAGAGGAGAAAATCCGTCACCGGCATCTTCTCCAACGACTTCTTTCCAGACACGAACATGGAAGACGACGAGGATGAAGAAGAGCAGTCTGAAAACCAAGAGGAGGAGGAAGAAGACGACAGCGACAACGACGAGGCAACGCCAGGCTCATCGCACTCCTCTCCAGCCGCAAGCCCTCAAACCCCTTCCATCCTCTCAATATCATCCACCTCCCCCCACTCCTCCTACTCCGACACAATGGACGTCGACGAAGACGGAGACATAACCCCTCGGCAGTCCGACTACTCTGGAGCAGAAACACAGACCCCTTCACCCTCCACCCACCAAGTCAACGACGACGATGAGCACCACACCCACCCCCCATCTCCATCAGAAGACTCCTCGGACTACATGGACATCACACAAGACGAGATCTCATCCACCACAAGCTGCAGCTCCTACCATCCCCCCTCCAATCCAGAAAATGACAACAACGACATCATCTCCATCCCATCCGCCACACCCACACCCACCCCTCATTCCACCAACAATCAAATCGATCTAACCAGCCCTCAAAGTACTCCTACCCCATCATCCCCCCTCGTAATAATCCTCCGCTCCCCCTACAGCTCCTCCTCCTCCTCGCCCGAAGAAGACCCCATCTTCGTAACCGTAACCCCAGCCGTGCACTTCAACCCTCACGCGGACTCCTATCCGAACCGCGTAGAATTCTTAGACAATTTTCCCGACTCGGCGGATCGGAGCACGCTGCCGCGGTTAGGTTAGGTTAGGCTAGACAGACTGTTGGGACTCGGGAGGGAGAGATATTCCGGAACTTTTCCACGTCGAGGGTAGAGGGAGGTTATAGAGTATAGGTAGGTGTAATATAGATACATCAGGGGCAGTTTCACAGACAGACACGCGTATCGAATTCCGAAAAAAAAAGTGCCAGTGAAAAGATGGTTGATCAGCAAAAATCTCAGGGCTAAGCAGGTAAGGTACGGAGGTTCGGGTCTGAGACTCCTTATCACAGGGGAAGAAAAAGGAAAGAGAGAGAGGGGGGGAAAGAAGAAGAAGAAGAAGAAGGAGAAGAAAAATGGGCAGCAAAGCAAAGCAAAGCATCAGAATTCCGTTCTCGAGATAAGAAAGAAAGGCCACGCAAGACAATATGAACGAATAACTACTCCATCTCGATCCAGAGAGAGATTGTTTCGATGGGATATACTCATTCACATCCATCTATCAAGACGGACAATCATCAGTAACACAGTGAACCCGTTGATCGGGCCCCCCGCATGTCTAATCATGCTGTAGAGCGATTAGAAATAGGTACAAGACCAAGTAAGAGCGCTACCTCCAATCTATCCCCACCCGTCGACAGCAAACACACAAATCGTGTCGCTTCTTACGTTCCCCTTTCCCCACATCGTCTCATCTAAAGATAGGCATACTGATGTCAGGGGTGTACTTATTAATATATGGGTGCTTAAAGGCCATAGCCACGGCAACGGCAGCACCCAGCACAGCACTATCTGTCGATTCCTTCAATGATACCCTCACGTTGTCTTCAAGGCCTTCAAAATCGTGAAACTGATCGAGCGTTGCCTGCGCTCTGCCCAGGTAGTAAGGGTAGTGATTGATAATGCTGCCGTTGCAAGCAATGGCAAGCTCTCTTATGTCTACAGTCTCTACTTCTCGAAGTAGTGTTGTCAATGCATGGATTCCGACCGAAAAAAGTGCACCCGAGCGGTAAATCACCAGTCTCACGACGGCTTGGACGAAGGCCATGTCCTTCTCACTTGGAGACAATTTGCCTGAATGTGGAGAATAGTTGTCTGTATACCGGCCTGGGTACAGGTCGCCGAAAATAGCACACGAAAGAGAGATGTCTTTTTCAACATCAACACAGGCTAGATGTCCAGTATCAAGGGTATACTTGTCGAATAACGACAGAGGCAGCGCTCCACCAAAAAGCCCGGCTGTGCGAGTGGCTTCCGCTATGATCAACCGTACAATCTCGCCAATGTATTTGCCTGCGATTAGGTATTCGAAAGGCTGGTAGTCTGGCAAAATATGGTCGGCGTTGAGAGCTTTGTCCCAACGAGTTGTAGGAAAAGTACTTTTACCGAACATGCTAAGCTCAGTATTGGTTAGAACATGCGTAGTCGTCCCTAAAGGTAAAGAACGCGACCCAAACTTTTGAGGGTTTAGAGCAGCAATAGGCAGATATATGGCGGCATTCAGACCGGTGCCAAGAACTGTCGCAAATCGTGTAGCAGGCTCAAGATATGCATGGCAAAGGAGGGCGGCGGAGGAGTCGTTAACGATGGCGAGAGAATTGACTGCGAGATTCTACCGACCAAGAAAAATCAGTACAACGAAACGAACGCCACACAATTTGCGGACACTTTACCGCTCGTTCGAAGGCTCGTATAACGATCTCCCCGAGATCCTGACCAATGAGGTACTCAGAGCACTCAAATCCTTTGCCCATTGCCTTGAGAGTGCCCCTTCCGATGCTTGTCTGACTACGCCGACATCAGCCGGCGAGATTTAGAATAAGATCCCACGATCTGGGCATACTCGATAGGAAAAGACCAGGCCAAACCCATCCGCAATACCGGCCCACTCGCCTGGATGAAGCTAGAGCCTCGGCTAGAGTTTTCGAAGTCCTTCTTCAACAACTCGTTTACTCTCTCAGCGATCCAGTCAAAGAAAGCGTATTCTTTCAGTTGCCGTATGGGCGTATCGATGGGAAAGGACATGATGCATTTGATCTTCATTGGCTGCAGGCGGGTGGGAGGCTCTCTCCCATATAGCTCCACCACCGCGATACGTAGATTCGAGCCGCCAACCTCTACTGCCAAATATCTGCCTCCCTCTTCACCCGTAGGTAGCTCGTAGTTGACAGACGGGAGCATGGCTTGTGAATTGCCCAGACGTAGCTGCTCTCGAAGCTCGGTTTGAAGCTTTTTAGACATGGCGAGCAGTTCGTCCACGTAAGTTTGAGACACGAATTGACTTTCCACCTCTTTCAGAAAATCGTCTAGAAGGGTAGGTGGACGGAGATCCATGGTGTTGGCTTGGGGATTGAGATTTGGAGGTTGAAGGGGTGACGGAGGAGCTGACCGAGGTTTAAAGAAATTGGTGGGGGTCATGTCAATGGAAAGGGCAGCAGCGCTGCAGGAGCTGTCCTAGAGCTGGCGATAACCAGATCAAAGGAAGCCTAACTGCCAGAAAGAGTAGGAGCATTGGGCCAGTGGAAGTAAGCGGTAGAGGCGGTTGTCGAAACCCTGAAAACAAGGATAGGTAGAGAAGCCATGGGATGTCATTCTTGAGAAGAGCTCAATGAAGCTCTGTGCATGACTCGAAGGTCTTTGGTTTATGAAGGCTGTTAATTGATGGCCTAGAGTGGGGGAGTAAAGTACTGAGATGGTAGAAATCGGGGTATGTACCATTCATTCCGTCATTTCCGTCTGCCAAGTCGGCAGGAGTTGCCAGTCGGCAGTTCCTGCCTCCACAATACTTGAAGTAAGGTACAGTAAAACCTGGTTATAGCGATATAGTTGGTGCGAAATTAAATATCGCTATATAGAGGTTATCGTTATAATAAACAAGTATAGGCCCACGAAAAAAATTTCGTAGTACTCGATTATAATCGATTTAAAGTAGTCCTAAATAATAGTTTTATTTGAAAGTTATTTCTGGTATGAAAGTCCTCTAGGGGGTTTATACTACTTACTTTTTTTAATTTCTAGGGGAAGACCCCCTAGAACCCCCCCTCCCTCCGGGGGGAGATTTCTTTAAAAGATTATATTACCACGTATATTTAAGCGATTTCAATTATTTTTATATTATTAGAAAGCGTCAATAACGCTCTATAATTATAGAAATTATAGAAAAAATTTATAGATAAGAAATAAAATAGAAATGAAGTACAACAACCAGCACGAAGAGAAGCCTTTCACATTAGGTGGGGAACCAGAAGAAGAAGACACACTACCAGATACAGACACAATAGGGACTACTACTACCCCCAAGGGGGTGGAGCACACCAACACGGAAGTAGAACAAGACGCGGCTACCGCGTTCGCGATACCAACAACACAGACAGGGAGCCTAGAAGAGGTACTCTAGACACTCAAGATCCTATTCGAACCTACACCGGACGAATACCGAGTAGCGGGAAACGCGTCGATTAATATTATACGAGTACTCGCAGAAGGACAGAGTCGAGAAATTACGAAGCTACGCGCGGAGCTACAATAGGAGAAAGAAAAGCAGACGAGACAACGCGAGGAGGAACGAACAAGAAGCTAGACAAGCACGCCGACGCGTCAAGACAGCCCAACCACTAGATAGAGCCAAGGAAACCCGTTCAAAACACCCAGGGGGGGCCCCCCCAGCGCTACAGTCCACACGATCCAACCAGAGGATTCGAGAAAACGGAGACAGCTCCTAATACGAGTCAGAGACGAGAAGGAAAGCAAGAGCATAGGAGAAACAGCGGAAGAGATCCTAAGGGAACTAAAGGACACACGGACATAAGGAGAGGGAGTCGAACAGCTAGAGACGGCGCGCTATCTTCGCAGTGGCGACCTCCTAATCCAGACAACCACGACGGACGCAAAAGAAGACTTGGAGAAGGACACGTCCTGGCTCACGGAGAAGTACGCGTCGGCCAGCATTATACGAAAGGTATACCCGGTAATAGCACACGGCATCAGAGTTAATAGAGTAGATACCAGTGCGTGGCTAGGGACAAAGAGGAGGATTAAATAGAACAACCGGAGAATATACCCGGAACTTAAGATCACGGGAATTAGGTGGCTATCTAATAGCTATAAGATAAAAAAGTACTCGTTATTAGTACTAAACCTCCCGACCC
>BLJB01000269.1:0-90772 GCA_013423325.1 Usnea hakonensis | reverse complement strand
TTCAGGCCTTGCCACAGCACTAAGAAGACTCCCATATCTATTCGATATAGACCTGGAGTAGATGGATATGTATATATATAGGCAGGGGTAGGTGGGCGAAAAAAGAATGTAATGCAATATAATAAAGGAGACTCTAAAAGAGATGAATCGACTGAAGAGCCATTGCAGTGCAAGAAAGCAGTGTATATGTACTCCTGAAAGGACACAGTCTCCTGATTCTCTTTGCCATGGCCATGACCATTCCCCCGAATCCATGCACCGAGACAACACCGAAACCAGTCATGCGATATGCGATATCCGAAATCACTAACCCCCGGTCCTACTGTGGCGAGGAAAAGTTTTGAGGAGGGAGATGGAGATGGAGGGCTTTGGAAGAAAGGGGAGGGGGGGTTGGCTTTAGATGGATGGGAGGGTTTGAGGAAAGGGGGGGGGTTGGGGGTTGGGTTGGGTTAGATTGGGTTGATGGGATGGGAGGGATATGGTGGTGGTGGAGATTAGAGTGGATGGGAGGGGTGGAGGGAAGGGGGGTGAGATGGACGGATGGGAGGGTGTGAGGATAGGCGGGGAGGGAAAGGGGGGAAAGGGGTGGGGAGGAGGTGGGTTTGGTGGAGATTTGGTTTTGTTTGGAGCTGGGTTGGGTGGGATGGGAGGGAGTCTATAGGATGGGATGGGTTGGAATAAATAGATACTATACTTTAGCGGCAGAGAGTTTAAAGACTATAGATAGATATAGCACGTAAAGAAGGGGCTAGAAAAAAGAGAGTCTTTGATAAGGCGGTGCACCACGATAGGTTGGGGGTTAGTAGTAAAGAAGATAAAGCGGAATAATAGAAAAAATACCTTGATCCAAAAACGAGTTTTTAGAGAAGGGTTGTATGGAGGGGATGGGGGGGGGGGGGGGGGGGGGGGGTAGAGGAGCGTTTTCATTGTTCTTTTTTAGTATTATTCTATTCTATTTTGTTCTGATGATGGGGGAGGATTGGTGGAGGGTTAGGGTATTAGGGGGGGGAAGAGTGTTATTGGTGGGGTGAGGATGTCTTTTATTTGTTATAAGATTATTAATAAAGAAGGAGGAGGAGGATAGTATAGGTTATTTTGGCGGGGATAGGGAGGGGGAGCGAAGGTGGTTCAACCGGATTATTAGATGGGGGTTTGGGGATGGGGATGGGGTGGTTTAAGTTGGATTCTAATGTGTGTTGAATGGGTTTTGGAGATTTGTTGGTGGAGGTGTGATACTTGGTCTGCTAGGTGAATTGTGAGCGGATAGGGTTTTGTATGGGGGTATCGATTTGGATGAATGCGTGCGGAGGGATTTTGGGAAGGCTGGATTTCGAGGGGTGTTCCTGTTGTGAAGGGGGCATTGGGAATCTGAGAATACCGTGTGGTGAGAGGGAGAGGTGAAGTGATGGTGAGGAGGATGTGCGGAGAGGGAATACTGGGAAGAGGGGGGTTTTGTTGGGCGGTGGGGAGGGGATGAAAATTATGCGTGAAATGTGAAGAGATTGGGAATTCGTTAGCATCGTTCATCTGCTTAGATTTGTGCCTGAAGTTCTGTTTAATGTAGATTGATTTAAGAGAGGATGAGAGACGCTCTTTTGAAGGATTTGAGCAGGTCGATGACGGGTACGAATGATGACGACGCCGTAGTGGTTTGGATCAGACGTAGAACATCGAATCTTTGATGCTGGTTGGAAGTCAGCACAAAATGAACATCCGGTGGAATCTGCGAAAAATCATACATGGAGTGTGCCGTCATTGCTGGATTGTTCGCATTGCCAAAGTCGAACCTTGTCTCCGAATCCTTACGCCGCACCGCTTTCATGAGCCAGGCGCGGCCTCGTGCGCATAGTAGATCGGCATAGTATGCTGGCGTGCAATAGGAGACCGCTTTGGTGGCCCTTTGATATAGGTACGAGAGGTTGTGGGTGATCTTTTCCACCCGAGCTGCCTCAAGGCCAATGTCGTCGTGTATCACTACGTAGTGCGCCGGTTTCGCCTATGTTCTTGTCAGGGCACTTTTCCTCGGCCATGATGGACCGTACTCACGGTGCCTTTGATCGCCGAGTGCGCTTGTAGGTAAAAGTCCCAGCCTTTGTGCATGGTGATGCCTCGGTCAACGACGGTGCCGTTTAGAGTGTTGCACAGCTTCACATTGCCTTTACCGTGTTTCATATCCGCGTGCGCGTCGTTGGTTGGGTAGAATCGAGTGTGGTGGCGCTTACCGACGATGATGATAGTGATCCTGGGTGGTGCTGATTTCTGGCCATGGTACATCTTCTCACAATGGACTTGGATCTGCTTCAGTTCGAGGTCTAGCACTGCCTGGTACTGGCTTTCCGAGACTCCTAGGAGAGGAAACAATTTCAGCTTGGAACGGCAGTCTCGAGCCATGAAACTTACCATCACGGTAGATGAGAATGTTCTCGGGAAGAATTCCATCATTATTTTGCCTGTAAAGGACCAGACGTTCCTGCATTAATTGTCGAATATTTGATGAGTCGACCATGTCTTCCTTTCCATCCGGAGATAGTTCTAGCTCTTGTACCGGTATGTCTTTATGAATTTTCTGAATCTCTTGTCTGCTTTGTTGTATTCTCACGCTGCCGGGAAAACGGACGCAAGCATTGTTCATACTTGCAACCATGGCGACAACGCTAGGCGCGTTCTCCATACTCCCCGGGGCCGGATGCGCGACATCAATACCAACAACCATTGTCTTCTCCGGCAAATCAATGAGCCCAGATTCAAGGCTGTGATTGATTCCACCAAGCTTTAGATTGAATTTGTGTAGAACGTTGGCCCAATATGTGCCGTCACCTGTGGGCCTCCCCTCCTCGCGAGCTTTATCGTAGCCTAGAAGCTTTTTCTCGAGAACACAGACGGTGTGAATGCCTTATCAATGTTATAAAACGTTTTTCAAAGTTTTTTGATCAGTTCAGAAAACCTACCATAAGTAGTGTCCCCCCAATATTTGACTCTGGCATAAATGGCTGCCGACGCCGTGTTGAGAACAACCAGTAGTATAGGAATCTGAGCTTTCATGACTTTGTCCATCTCATTTTTGATGGCATTGTCATTTCTATCATCGTCGCCAACTCCCATCAGTTGAGCGCTATACCGGTTTCCTTCAGGTTTAGTTGATCCCATGCCACAACTTCCCAGAATCTGTTGGAATGTCCTAGTTGCTGAAGGTGGTATATTCGCTCCGCCCAGACATAGAATAGCCCACTTTGGAATTGGAAACTTCTCGTAAAATTGATTCCTCATTACATTCCATTCACCATGGTCCGGCATTTGGGTGGTTTGATGATACTGAATTTGAGGTGCGGAGAGTAGTCTTCCATGAACCGTGAGCATCTCTGGATCAATCGAAATCCCAAAAGCACCCTTCAAGGCAATTAGTCCTATGTTAAGAGATTCCAATCGAAAAGAAAGATACCAGAGTCGCGCTTTGAGGCTGTATCCCAATGACTTGAACACCATCGTTCGTAATACGTCTTGCATTCTCAGCTGGCCCCCGAGCTGCTATTGTGAGCATATTGGTCGTCTGGGAATCTGCTCAAAGGTTCAAAGTCAACTTATCATCCGTTGAAGAAGAGTTGAAACTGGGTGCATGTTCCACCGGCTGAACAGGAGCCCGGGAATGAGATTTGATACAAAATTGGACAAGAGGCGTAAGAAAAGAAATTGGTCAAACATGTGCAGCGTCACTTGCAAGCTGACCCTATATTGCTGGCTTACCGTTCAGAGTGCCTCGGTATGGTTGGCCTGGCATGACAGTGAGACGTTCTGGTGGAATCCATACAGGGCTCTCGTCCGTACCTGCGTCTTCATTAGCTCTTGATAGTGTGAACGCTTATGTCACTTACCACAATTGACGACTGGCTCGCTGGGGCTTTTCAGTCGCACTTCATACTCTGAATCAATGTCAGTCGTAGCTTCAAGGAATGACGATCACGACTGACGTCTCAAGAAATATTCCCTGACGCTCGTCAAATCGGGAGAAACATTATCGCGCCGAAATGTAATGGAATCCGAGCTCCCGTAGTTGACCGAAGCTCCTTTACTTCCAGTCATCTTTGGGGTTTTATCTCTGTTAAATACGGGCTTCTTGTCCCGGACAATTTGCTCATACTTGTGAGAGAATCCCCAGACAGTCTTCTGTCTAGTGACTGTCTTCCTTTCACCTGTAATTTGCACAGTACTTACTCGAAGTTTCCGAATGAATGCCTCAAGCTCCGGAAGTTTCCGCTCCGGGATTGGTGGTCCTCCCGCAAAAATGTGCATCAAATCTAGTAGATTGATTTCCGGGTAGAATGCAGAGCACTGGGCGTTCAGATTCAATAAGATCCTTAACGTCGAAGTTCGAATACTGGAATAGTACCCTCGAACAGCAATCAGACCATTACCTAGATCACAATTACCGTACAGCTCTGGATATTTTTTTTCGGGGTCGCCCCGGGGATACTGAAAGAACTTGTTCTGGCCGGCTTGGAAAACAGTATCGACCTTGTTGGGGCTACCTGCAACAACGATGTTCATCGCTTGGATCGCTTCTAGTCGGGCATCGAAATTGCTAGGATCATTGCGTTTAGACCCGATGTATCTGATGAGCTCCGGAATGGGCACCGTGCCACTGTATGTCACAGTGACCAGATTCTTCCGTTCGTCAGATTGAGTACCCTCGTCATCGTCTCGTGGCCCCTCCAATTCGTTGCGATACACTACTTCGTATCTCTTGTGCGGGAGTGATTGTTCGTAGAGCCTACCGCAGGTAATCAAGGTTTTTGCGTAGTCTGTTGCAACTCCGTCTCCGAGCACTTGAAAGTCTCGTTCTCCTTCGAACAGAATATTGTAAACCTGTCGAAGCTTACGAATGTTCTTCAAGGCTGGCGCTTTTTTTGATGCGGGCTCAATAGTCACGTCATACCTGAAAAATTCTTTCTTCAAGTCAAGATCCACTCTGAGATAATTTGTCCACAGCACGAAGTGATCATCCCGTTTGTCTTTCCCTTGAGGGATATCACTGTAGCTGGGGCGAAGAGGTAAGTCTAGATCTTGACCAGAGGCTTTTGCAAAGGTAGATTCAGAGGATGACGCATCTTCATCTTCTTTGGCAGTGACTTCTGGATCTGGATCGGGTGCTGCTTTTTCTCTTGGTGATCTATAGATAGGTTTAGTGTCATTAGCAGAAGTATAGAAGATGATTAATACTAGTAATCTTACCTGAAGATAGGATCTCCATCCGTATCCGTGTCGCTACCCAGTGTTGGGCGGCTGCCCCCTCTAGTGCCACCACGTGGAAAACCACCCCTAGGTCCTCCGCGGGGCGGATTCGCTCTCGGTTCGTAAGGAGGCTGACCTCCATAGCTTCTACTGCTACTAGCGGAAGAATCACCCCAATGTTCTTGAATCGCTCTCGGTTCGTAAGGAGGCTGACCTCCATAGCTTCTACTGCTACTAGCGGAAGAATCACCCCAAGATCCTCTCGAGGGTTGGATCGCTCTCTGTTGGTTGGAAGATGGACCTGCGTGGCTCTCACTGCTACCAGCGGAAGAACCAACGTCAAATCCTCCGGGTCGAATCGCTCTCGGTCCGCTGGGAGGATGATTCATAAACCCTCGTTGTGGGGGATGTCCTCTCGGTCCGGCGGGGGGTCGACTTTCCCGGCTATCACCTGGAGCCGAATTTTCTTCTGGGACACTGGGCACTTGACCTCTTCTTGTTTCACCACTCCCTGGGGTATAAGGCCCTTCACCTGGACTGCCACGACCACGATTTCCAGGGTTTCCGCGGTTCCTACGGTTGCCACGACGTCCAGTATTCATCTTGATGCCACTACTTCAAGGTCGATCAATGCAGTTCGTTGCAAAGGTCTTCAACTTGAGCAAATCCGGCTTTCGAGAATATTCCTTTACCCAGCGACTTTGATCCTACAATCAGGAGCGTACTTGTGTCAGCCGTGGATGTGTTGAATCCTGGATTTTAGAGAACATTTGGATATCGAACTTTTGAAGCTTTGACGTGTGGGATCAGAGAAAAAGAATTGAGACCGGACACAAGGCCTCTATGTATTTACACTGAGGGAACACGGGAGAATTACGCAAGCAAACAAGGTGACAGCGACGAGTATTGTTTGCTTTCGATGCTAGCCAACATCATGCTATGAGCAAACGCGAAAGTTTTCGCTTTTGCTTTTCGCGTGTGCGCCTTGTCCACTAAACAGAAGCTGGTTGTCCGTAAAGACAGCACCGATCTTGCGTTCTTGGAATTGCATTCAGGTAACGAGCGCATACACATACATGGAAGAAAATTGTCGCACCAACGGCTGAGATGCTAGATCGGAATGTGCGTTTGCCAGAAGTTGACCATGTTTTAGCTGTACCCTATGGAATCTGTTCATTAGCACAGTATCCAGTACATGCTGCGCCGGTTTAGCTTTTGCCATGTCGAAAATGACGAGTATTGCCTGAAGGTACGCCAACAGGCCGCTAGCTTGGTTCATCCAAACAGATCACTTGGAGGCTTTATGATTGCCCTAGGCGTCGGTGGGGCTTGCCGCTTCAGGCAAAGGGCCCCGTGGTGATTGGGTGGGCTCATATTCTAGTATGGGCAGTTAATGACAAAGAGTCGAACGAGTGATGGGTTTGATGAGTTGCACCAGACACTTGATTCAGTCATGGAGATTTCGGAGAGGTAAAGTAAAGCTGATAGGGCCGGCACTTGACGGGGCCAAGGTATTAATACTGTATTAATACCCTAGCGCCGAGGCCAATGCGTACTTGTCTTTACCTTGTGATGCATTCCCTTGCACCTACCTTACCTACCTTACAATATAATAGGTACTTTCACCTATTTTATTTAAGTATAACGCACAACTAAATGCCGAAAGTTTGGCGACTACCACAACATGTGTTGGTCAATCAAGGTCATATGTTGTACAAGCAGCTCAGACAGCCTCGGGCTCACTCAGCTGGGTCAAGCCCCTATCGGGCCCGCCAGAGTATGAGTACACCCACACCACACTGGAGCTGGCACATGCGAACATCGGCCTCTTCTGATTCGAGAATCTCCTCGGGAAACATGAGTAGACCTAAGAATTCATCTTCCCGCTTTGCTGTACTTGGGGTTGCATCTGTGGTGAGTGATGCACCCAAGAGGGGATGCCACCCGTGTGTCCCGCATCTCAACATGGTAAAGATCTTACGTTGAAATACCGAGGCATCTGGATATCAATCATGTTGTCTTCTTCGCAAAGACGCGGAGATTCGGTATCAAGAAAAGATGACAGCTCCGGAGTGACATTCTTCTAACTCGGGCTTTCATAGCCTTGCAAAAATCAAGATCGCCGGCCTGATCGGCGTGAGTGCGCAAGAATATCATGTTAGTGGTGTATATGCTAGTGGTGTGTAGTCTCTGAGAGTCCCAAGTTGAGTCTGTCATACATGGGACCTAATTGGCCAGTGCACTGACACCATCTCAGAAAAGCCACCTCGAACTGCCGTGAGATTATTTCTTTGCCAGCCACTGACATCTAAATTTTGCCGTCAGTGATCAAATATGTCACCTACCATCGTGTTGGGCCTTTCTCAAATGCCGGCTGGAAGATTTATGAGTATTAAACAGCATCCTTCGACCCTGCTTCCTTGAAATCCCAAATCCTTGATTTAGTTCATCCCATCGTCAACTGGTCACCTCATCAAGTACGCGACCATCATGCATCTGAAAATACTTGCATTACTTCTCACCACGCATTCTGTTTTAGCTTTTCCTTTCGTGGCAGAAACACCAGGGGTAGACTCTTCACTATTCCGCAAAGCCAACCTCGTGTCACATGGGAAAAGGCAGAGCAGCTGCCCCTTCAATTCCGTCCATCCTGGAGCAGCCCCTTACAACGTCAATTACCCTTATACTGGAGCCCAGAATGCTCAACCTGGGACTGGGAAGGGCGGGATCTTGGTCCCCGCACCAGGCGACACCGCTCATGCATTCGAAGCACCCGGACCAAATGATATCAGAGGTCCTTGTCCTGGGTTGAACACTGCCGCTAATCACCACGTAAGCTTTTCTATCGCTAGTAACTCAGTCATGCTTAGTATCCTTAGTTCCTGAGCCACGACGGTATCACCAACTTCACTGAGCTTGTCGATGCCCAACAAAATTTGTACAATGTCAACTACGACCTCGCCGTCACTTTAGCCACTCTTGGCATCGTTCTAGACGGCGACGCACTCACAGGAAAGCTTTCTGTTGGCTGCGATGCCACTAGTCGAACATCTGCTACAGGAGATATACTAGGCGACGAAGTTGGCCTCGATGGACACAACGTACGTACAAAACTGGATCCTCCCGTCAACCACGGTCTTCCCCTTACTTACAACACCTCTCAGAAATTCGAGGCAGACACCTCCCTCACCCGCAATGATTATTTCCTAGCTGCCGGCGATGACTACAGCTTCAACGGCACCCTCTTCGGCTACATGCAGCAAACCTGCAACGGAGATTTCAACAGAAACAACCTGGCTCTCTACCGTCATCAACGCTACCAGCAATCCTTGGCGGAGAACGGCAATTTCTTCTTCCCACCTACGGCCGTCCTCCTGTATGGCGCAGCCTCTTTCCTCTACGAGCTCTTCCCCTCCTTCGGCCCAGCCGGCAACCCCAATCTAGCGACAATGGAATCGTTCTTTGGCGCCGCACCCGACGGCAAAGGTAGCTACACATTCAACAACGCAGAACAGATCCCGCCTTCCTGGTACAACCGCGTCTCACCCTACACGAACTTCGACGTCGGCGGTGAAATCCTGGCGCAGTATCTCCAGTACCCCGTCCTCTTTGGCGGCAATGTCGGTCAGGGGAATTTCGACGCGCTGAGTTATGGAATCATCAAGAATGGGAACTTGACGGATACGAGTACGGATGCGTTGCTTTGCTTGATCTATCAGTTCGCGACCTCGAGCATACCGAGTAGTTTGAGTGGGGTGGTGGAGTTGCCGCTGGAGGCGGTGCAGTGGGCGGCGGGGAATCTGAATCCGATTTTCAAGGATTATGGATGTCCGCTGGTTGATACGTAGGGCTCATTTGGGTGTTTGGTAAGAGAGGGAGGACGGCAAATCTTCTTCTTCCAGGAATTCTCAGAATCTTGTTAACACTGGATATGTTGCATGTCATACATGGCCATCGATACAATGCGATTCCATGGGGATGATATTACATTCTCATGGTATCATTGCACCTGTTGCATGTCATCCATGGGTTACCAATATCCATGGCCATAATATGACAGCCATTGATACAATGGAATTCCATGGGGATAATACATTCTCATGGGATCATTACACCGGTGGCATGGGCTATATTCTATAACTACAAATATACTATCCTATAGATATATCGTCGCATCTATAGATTTACATAAAAAATCAAGCTCATTATGACTACTACTAAGCCACTTTTCTTACTCTTATACCATACTACTACTATTACTACTACTTCTTCGCACCTTTCCTACCACCCTTACTACCACTGTTACCACCCTCGCCGTTGCCATTACTAGCTAAATTTTTTCTCTTACTAGCTACCTATCGCCCTACTGTGTTACGTCGCTATCGCTTAGCCTCTAAGGCCTCTTTAACACCCTCTTTGTCACGAGTTCTTAAACCACGCCAAGTCCTCGTAGCCATAGACGAGATATTCGGATAGTCTAGAGGGTTATGTGATTCGCTCTACTAAGGCAAGTAAGAGAGCACTATTGGATTTGGCTATGGGTGTAGGACTCATCTATTTTTGACGAAGAAAGTGCTACCTAAATACCACCTGTGCTAAGACTAATGACTATGTGATAGAGAGTGGTGCATCAAGCACTTAATGGCGACGACGAGGGTAGAGTCATAGTGGTTGTATGGGAGTAAGAAAAATAGCTTAGTAGTGGTTATAATAACTTAATAAGCTTGATTTTTTATGCATTTCTATAGATGTGACGATATATCTATGGGATAGTATATTGTAGTCATGAATTTTGGTCTATAAGATCGGTGTAATAGTTCGATAGGAATATATTATGGCCATGGAATTTTCATTATAGCTGTAGCTATTATGATTCTATGGCTGTTATGTAATAGATATAGTACGAGTACTCTTCTTGATATTCGTGCTATCCTACTACTTCTATATATAATAAATCCTTCTCCTTTCCCTCCTCCCCTCCCTTCACTCACTCCCCACCCACCCACCAAGCTACCTACCCATCTAAACCTCTCTCTGTCTGCAAAGCCAAACGCTTTTCTCCACTCTATTCCATTCCATTCGAATTCTTCCCGTCCCCCCCCCCCCCCCCCCCCCCCCCCCCCCCCCCCCCCCCCCCCCCCCCCCCCCCCCCCCCCCACTTTTTCCCCCCCCCCCCCCCCCCCCCCTCCCTCCCCCACTTCTACCACCTATACACGCAAGCGCGCAGAAGTGGTATATTAGAGGGCGTTTCGATTTCAATATATAATAATGTAACCGTTGATTCATTTCCTCTGCCGTCCCTCAAATTATCGGACCTAGTTATGGCCTACTTGGCCGTTATAATTACTTATACGCCTCTCACATCTATATTATCCAACTTGCTCTCCCTCATCAACTTCAATCGCTACTTACTTGCGTGCTCGCTTGCTGTTTTCATCATCCTAACCCACCACGACACCTATGATCAACAGTATCAAAGCATACCCCGTCCCCTGATCCACCTTCCTCCTTCCCCTTCCACCCGCCCCGCCTGTCACTTCCGCGCTCGAAGTCTGAGTACCCGAGCTCGAAGTCGAAGCTGAACCTGAACCCGTACCCGAATTCGTCGTCGTCGTCGTCGCACTCGACACCTGCCCCGTTGCACTCGCGCTCGGGCTAGCCCTCACATCTCCCACACCCGCACATATTCCCCTCGCTCCCATCGTCACAGTCGCACTAATACTACTACTCACCTTCACAACCGTCTGCGTCGCCACGAATGCATGACAATCTCTCACATACCCATCAAACAACCACGGCACCCACGCCGTCGTCGTCGTCACATCCCCCCCCTCGCTCCCGCCCCCACCGCCAACAGTCCCATAACACAAACAACTCGCCTGCTGACTAACGACTCGATTTGCGAAGTTGCTCTTCCCGCTGCCCTGGCCACAGGAGCTGTAAATCGACTGCGCGCTTAAACACGCATAGGCGGCCGTGGGGAGCGGAGGGTGGGTTGTAATCGTGTAGACGGAGGTCGAATCGTCGGAGAGAGTGGATGTCGAGACCGATGGTGAAACGATGGATGAGATGTCGTCTATCACATCTTGAATGCTCGCAATAACCTCGGCTGCTTCATTTGCTTTCTCACTTTTATCACCGCCGTTCGTAGGAACGGTACTGCTGTCCCCACTATTACCTCTGCCGGATGGGGAGTCATGGGGGCAGGAAAGGGTGGTGCAGCCTGTACTCGTATCATCGTCGATAGGCTTAGGGTCAGCGGCTCCCGCAGCGGGGAATCCGACCTCTGGGTCGACTTCGCTGGGACTGGGGAAGATGATGGCGAGGGTGAGGGGTGTGTGGAGGGAGAAGAGGAGGAGGAGGGGGAGGGCGGAGAGGCGGAGATGCATGTTGGGTGATGGTGGGATGGATGGATGGATGTCTTGTTGTTTGTTATCCCTTCGTTTTTGGAAGATTTTGGAGATGTCTCGATGGTGATGATAGGAGGCGATGGTTTATTCGGAGATCTATATGAGTATTGATTATATCTCGTGTGACTTCAAACTCCGCAAGAGGGAAAAGAGAACTACAGAATGTTCACGCGCAGAGCGATATAAATCCTTCTTTCTTTTTATCAAAAAAAAAAGAAGTCATCTACTTCTTGCAAGTATTATACACTCACAGCCCTTTAAGCGCGCTGAATCTCACTCAGCCCCCTATGTCAACTGAGTCAGCGCTCTATATATATATCCACCAATAATATTGATCTGAGATTACACTGCCCGACCTACCGCGCACACACTTTTCTTGTTATTATTCGTTTATCGATATGGCATGGATCTCGAGAGCTCTAAGAATTATATCATGCCTCATACCTGTTGTAACTCTTTTTCCATCGGATTACTGGCCTAGCTCTGTGAGTAAAAACGTTGTTTAACCGGTATTTGTATAGCCTAGGGATTTACCGGAAAAATGTGTACGTGTATTTATGGCTGATAATCCCGACTGTGGTCGTTGAGGGATTGGGATCCTGTAAATAGCTGAGTCATTGTAGGTATGTGTTACTTATGGACTGGGAGGCTGCGATGTATAAAATAGATTGGGGCTCTTGAGGATCGTCGCTCTCGATACTAAGTGAGTGGGGAGAGTGTGTGAGCCCGTTATAGCCCTAATGACGACGCCCTCTTGATCCCCGATACGGGCATGACGTTTTGTCAAACAATAGTCCTTTCTATTAGGTTAATAAGAAGTTCCCCGCAAATACGTACCTCCACTCTGATTGGAGAACTGCAAGCGAGCTTAATCAAATGAGGACTAGCACACTATTTGCTCAGCCTCGCAGTGCTGCCTTGTTATTGTTGTCCTTTCCCCTCGTCTTTCCTTATCTATGCTTCTATCCTTCAAGTAATACTCCTTAAAGATAGCCCCGTATCGATATTCGTCTCTTAACGAGAGCCTTAATGAGATTCGACTCCTGGAACTATATCCAGGTGACTTCTCAGCAGATCTTTATGTCTTAATTCGTAAGGCCACATTAATTTTAGAAGCCCCACCTATTCATAAAGTATCCTTTATAGTAGGCCCACCTACTTACGAAGCACTATCCTACGTATGGGGCTCACCAGAGGATCCAATTGAAATCAAAGTCGGACCTTTAGGATTAGAGATACTGGCTATTACTCATAATCTAGCGACTGCCTTGCCGTATCTCCGCCATGAGAAAAACTTTCGAACGCTCTGGATTGATGCTATTTGTATCAATCAACAGAATCTTCATGAACGGAGCAGCCAAGTCAAAATGATGGGCGATATTTATCGTCTAGCTGACCGCGTGGTCGTTTGGCTGGGTATCGAAAAGGAGAATTCTGCCCATATCTTGAAGCTTTTATCTCAGTTGGGCTCTGAATATGAAGTTGACTATAGACTCTTGAAAATTTCGCCTGCGTCTTCAGAGTAGACAGAGTCGACCTTCCATTGGAGTGGCTTGAAACAGAAGCTTCCATATTCCCACCAGGAAACACGTGACATTCGTGCTCTGTTTAGTCGCCCTTGGTTCTCAAGGCTATGGGTATGCCAGGAAATCCGGCTTGCAAGCAGTAACTCGATTCTTATTTGTGGCTCCGAAACTATGCTTTGCCAGACATTCTTCAAGGCGACCTTCTGCTTGAACTTCAAGCGATGGGATCATCTCACAGACTTTGAAGGCTGCAAACTCGCAGAGCAAACTTTGCAAATGATGGATTTGTACGGCATGGGGATCCAACATAGGCTCTGCGAAATGATCCGAAAGCTGTATCCATTCAAATGCTCCGACGCTAGGGACCGTATATACGCTGTTCTGAGCTTGCTGGACACGTTTGATAAAGGGTTCAAGATCGAGCCTGATTATACACAAACGACCGCGGTCATCTACAAAGAATTTGCGCTGAAATATATCGAACATCATCAACGGCTGGACATATTAGCCTACTGCAATATCCCGATTGGTTCAGCGGTAGGGTTGCCAACTTGGGTACTAAACTGGGATATTGCTCCTACCGCCAGGCCACTAGATCAGATTCATAGCGCAGGTAGGCCTAGTAAAGCTAAAGTACGACATAAAGAAGATAGTATTCTAAGCGTTATAGGCCTCATCTCAGCAACCGTTATAAAGGCCGAAGAAATCATTTTTGATAGCACCTCGAGTCTGAGTCTGATAGACGAGATTCGAAAGTATGCGCCTTTAAACCTCGAGAATAGCGAGTACGTTTCCGGCGAGAGTCTACTCGATGCCTTCGTAAGCACTCTTTGCGCCAACGCCTTTGTACATACGTCTTCGCCGCCTGTGAATAAAAACCCACTATTTGAAGAAAGCCGACGATTCGTCCAAAACGTGCTTCAGAACAGGACACCACTCCCTTCCGCTATCTTTAATGCAGGGATGTATTTAGCCTATATCGACGGGGCTTGCAGAAATAGGTCATTTATCACGAGCAAAGAGGGCTATATAGGTCTCGCGCCGAGCGAGACAAAGCCAGGAGACCAGATCTATATTCTTCTAGGCTGTCGAATGGCTATGGTACTCCGTCCTGCGTCATCTTGTCAATACCAAGTAGTTGGAGAGAGCTATGTTCATGGATTGATGGAGAGCGAGGCTTTTTTAGGTCCTTTTCCGGGGAACTATCACTCAATCAAAATAGTTGTTGATGGAAGACACGATACAGCTTACCTGGATAAACAGACTGAGGATTACCAGTATTATGATCTAAAAATCAAGGAGGAAGACCAGATTGTTGATCAAAATGGCCGCTTGATTGTTCACGATGGCTCAGAGGATCCGGAGGTGAAGCCAGATATCTTCCAACGTCGAGGACTCAAGTTGCAGGAATTTGACCTCATTTGAACGACGCTGGTTCATATAGGTCGACTTTTCATGTAGTGATCTTGCGAGGAGACTGATGGATAGAACGAGTAATGATATTGTATCAATAGTTCATCTTAGCCAGGGCACTGCAAAGACTTTGAAAGTACAAGATAGCTCGAAGTGACCGAGTTCAAATTGCCTTTGACAGTGGTGATATCGCCTTTGACGGTGCCTAAATCACCTCTTATTGCGTTCATCATTGCCATCATCTGTGCTATTTGTGCATTCATTTGCGTCATTTGTTTTGAGAGTGCTTCCGTGTCATCGGGCTGATTTGCTTGGTCTCTGAGACTCGTCTGGCCTCTGGTGTTACCGGCCATGGTGTATCGACAGGCCTATCGAAAGGATCGATTCGTGAGATGTTTGTCAAATGGTACTCGATGACTGCGAGTGTATGAGAGGACCGGCTTGGAGCGTTGCACTATTAGGATTTGGTGCAGGCTTTGTGTGTAACATCTAGGATACAGACAGCCCATCCCTCGACTCAGCAAGCAGGTGCCCATACCCGATAGGACCGACACCGTCTTTGAGTATGACAAACTGCGTCCCTTTGAGCTCATTCTCCGTCACGAAAATTTGGATCAGGAAGGGCAAGGACCCCCACATGTACCAGAAGAGGTCTTCCGTGGGGATCAGGGCCAAGGACACGCCGCCCGCTGTGTAGGAGTACGAAGAGGCTGTCGAGGTCATCGGCTTCATGATGATGGAGACATGGTTTCTGAAATCAGCACATGCGGCTGCTATGCAACCTGCCATGGCAAGAGGGGGTATGGAGCCCCGGTAGCCGTAGAACTCGACCGTCAGACCGGCTGAGTTCACATGTCTGTCGAATGGGTCTGGGAACGCTCTTATCGCCGCAGCGGTCGTATTTGTCGTCTTCATTGGAGAGTCCATCGTGACAAGCTCACCGTACCCCACTGGCTCAATCCCCCGCCACAGAAGGACAAATTGCGTCCCTCGGAGCCCGTTTTCCTGTACGAATCTCTTGATTGCAGCGGGCGCTAACGACCATTTACTCCAGGTCAACTGTTCGTCCGGACTCAAGAAAAGGGTCACATTGCCATTGGAGTAAATGTAGGGATCTACCCCCATCAAAGCTTGCGCTCGTCCCGCCGCGGTTTCCCGCTTTACGTCGTCATTCGCGTCGCGCATGCATTTTTCTAGATTGGGGGAATTGAGTGTGCCCCGGTAGCCGTAGAATTCGATGGTGAGCACCTGTGGTACTACGACGAAGTCATAAGGGTCGGGAAAGGTGCGACTAGAGGGGATCAGCGCTTGGTTCCTCTGCGAACAATGATAGGTCCGTGGCTACGGGGAAGTAGTCAGGGCTGTGCAGCTGCTCGGTAGCGGTGATGGTCCTATCATTTCATAGAAAACAATCAACCCTACCTCTCAGGAACCAAGAGCGTGGTGTTCACCAACCCCGGTTGCTGGACCGTCTCCAGTGTTGCCGAGCGGTTATTCGAGACCGCAGGACGCGGCGTCGACGAGGCCGAGGCCCATGGGCGAAAGAACAATGCCAAAATGAGCAAGTACATATCCCATCAATTTCAGGAACCCAGCAACGCTCCGAGAAAGAGATTTGGGACTCCGACGACTTGGTCGACAAGAGAAGCAATCGCCTGAGTGCTGCGCTTACCCATGTTTCAAGATGAGTCCTCGTCCCGCGCCTGTCTTTACGCGCTTTTGAGTAAGGTATCCTGGACATGCCCTCCAATCCAAAAGTCCAGGAAAGAGAAGTCGTAGCAGGGCGTGGGGGTGACGTGGGTAGTGCACAAATCATCAAGACATTTCTCATTAGACTTTCAGGAAGAATCATGCCCCCCCACACGCACCCACTCTTTGGCCACCCTCCTCCCTTATCAAAGCTTGCACCTGTCCCCTCTAGCTCATAGCTTCGTAATCGATATGGAAGCCACAGTCTGGCTCTGGTATTCGGGATGAGTGGAACATAGGTAGTTTGACAATCAAGCTAGACGATGCTTTTGTTCTCTGATAGGTATCATCCTTCTCCTTGGGATGATTTCTGAATGCAACACACTCGTCTATAAAAACGTGGGATTTTCGAGGGTAAGGTAGAAGAGCAAGCTGTATTACTTTGGAAGGCTTAACGCGGTTGCTTTTGTCTTTTGTCGGGATAGATACTGATGCCATGCAAGCTAAGCTAAGCTAGCTAGCTAGGTAGATAAAAGATGCTGCTCGAATCTACTCACATCCTTATCAGAGACCTGGCGTATCTATAAGGTGGAAGATGAGGCTCCGCATCATTGGTGACGCTGTTGGTATCATTTAGTGGGGCGGTAAGCCCGCCGGAAAGCCTATGTTGTAGAGGCTTGTACAACCTAGAGTGTAAAATTTCTTTCATAGGGCTGAAATGACGAGGGAAGCGGAATAGAGTAGGGCAAAGCCGAGAATAGCCGAAGATAAATGCGCTTATTATGCGTGAGGCGCATTACAGGGCTTCTTGAAACGCACTTCGTATCTTCTACGGTCAATCAAAGAAAGTTAGATAGGCAGAATTCAACATGGATCAAGGCGTTCTTTGAGATATATTCTTCTTATCTTTTGCGGGTCAATTTGTTTTATTGGCTTGCAACGGGTTTTGATGGTGAAATTTTTTCAATCCAACTAACCTCAAAGCAGTTTTAAAGTGCTCCCTCCCATGGTGAAACGACCAACAACAGATACACAAATGTTGTATATTCTATATATATTTGGATGTTGTATAGCTTCTTTCAAACTCAATTGAAAAATCTCAAATCATCAGATAAGCTTCATTGACGGTTGCTGCCGCGAACCCCACTTTCAATACCTCTGCCTGCCTGCTCCCTGCTCCAAGCTCCCTCCGTCCTCCTTCTTACTCCTCTTACTCCTCTACTCTTGATATGTGCTGATTATAACAAGTATTACTATCTTTACTATCTTCTTGATTCACTAAATCGCCTTCTCTCATCATGTCGGCAGCGTTGGATACAAAGGATGAGTCGGGCTATGGCTATGCTCCTGACTCAGACGGTCAGGACGCTGCTTCCCAGCCGGACAAGGACAATTTTCAAGACGGACAACACCCGCGGCGTTTATCCATCGAACAAGGCCTGGTTCGGCATAAGAAGCTGGGATGGCAGAGGCTGACTGTACGTCACTGCTACATGCCTTCCATATATCGCCAGCACCTGTGCTGTCAACAACCTGGCTATTAACAAGCACTCGCTAATCCAACTCCCCTACTTAGATATGCCTCATTGTCGAAGCGATTGCTTTAGGCTCCCTCAGCATGCCGAGCGCCTTCGCCAGCTTAGGAATGGTGGCTGGCGTCATCATGACCGTGGGCCTCGGACTCATCGCCATCTATACCAGCTACATTGTTGGCCAAGTCAAGTTGAAGCATCCGCATGTTGAGCACTACGCCGACGCCGTAGGCCTCATGTGGGGCAAATTCGGCTACGAACTCACGAGCGCCATGTTTGTGCTCTTCCTCGTGCTGCTCACGGGCTCGCACGTTCTGACCGGCACCATCGCTTGGACCCAGATTGTCGACAAGCCGAGTGTCTGTGCCCTGGCGTGGGGCGTCATATCCGCCATCCTGCTCTATTTCCTCGCGCTTCCTCCCACCTTTCACGAATTCGCCGTCCTAGGTTACATTGACTTCTGCTCCATTATCGCGGCCATCTTTGTTACCATGGTCGCTACTGGGGTGGAGGCTTCGAAAGCTCCGGGAGGTCTGTCCGCCGTTCCCTGGTCTGCCTGGCCGCCGTCCGATATATCCTTTGCATCAGTCTTCCTCTCAACGACCAACATCATCTTTGCCTACTCCTTTGCCGTCTGTCAATACAGTTTCATGGCGGAAATGCATACCCCACCGGACTATGTCAAATCCATCTGGGCGCTCGGTTTGATCGAAATCTTCATCTATACCCTCACCGGAGCCGTCATTTACGCCTTCGTCGGCAGCGACGTTAAAAGCCCTGCTATCCTGTCCGGCGCGAAAAAGGTCTCCCGCGTCGCGTTTGGCATCGCGCTTCCCGTCATCTTCATCTCTGGCGCCATCAACACCACCGTCGTCGGCAAATACATCATGGGCCGCGTGTTCCTGCGTTCGGAGCTTCGCTACGTCAATACGAGAAAGGGGTGGGGGATCTGGCTCGTGCTCATCGCCGGCCTCACGATAATCGCTTGGGTGGTTGCAGAGGCTATTCCTTTCTTCAATGCCCTCCTCGGCATTATCTCGAGTTTGTTCATCAGCGGCTTCACGTTCTATTTCCCGGCCCTCTTTTGGTTCTCCCTCCTCAAGAAGGGCAAGTGGAACGCCAACGCGAAGAATATTGGTCTCTCCGTTCTGAACGCGCTGGTGTTGGGGATTGGTCTCTGTGTGCTGGTTTGTGGCACGTATGCTAGTATCGAGGATATTCTGAAGAGCTATCAGGCTGGGACGGTGGGGGGGTCGTTTACTTGTAAGGCTAGTTCGGGATGAGGATCGGAGATGCTTGCTTTGCTGGGGATCTATAGGGGCCGCTCCTACGCGTACACACCCCAACTCTATTACGCGTACACCCCCCTGAATCCAGTATGGTCGCCAAGTATTCTAGCTATATATAGTATAGTGCGATCACGATTCAGCCCCCTACGTACATACTTTCCAGGCTCCCTAATCCATACTTCCAGATAGGCCTAGAGCACGCTTCCTTCCTTCCAATGCAGCCCTACCTACCTACCTAAAGTAAAAAAATTGGCATCAGCCTAGGGTAATTTTCAATGAATGATTTTAATAGTAACTACGGAGGAGGTCTACTTCATTGAACAGTCCTGCGAGATACGCAATTAAGAAATGGGTGCTTTTGTAGCGCTAATACTACCTTCTTCTTCTTCTTTCGCGTAGATTGTGGAGATAGATATTCGTGGGGTGTGGGGTGTGGTGGGGGCTCTCGGGGTCTTGGTATGTGGAGGATCTGGGATAGAGTGTGAAAGTAGGTAGGTAGGTAGGTAGTGAAAAGGAAGGGTATACTAGGTGAGGACGGGAAAGGAGGTTGAGAAGGTGGGGGTTCGTTACTACGTAGAGAAATGCGTCCCAGGTGCGGGTTTTGGTATGGGGGTTTTTGTGTTTTGTATTTTGGGTGTTGGGTATGGGGTAGGGGAAGGAAGAGCTTTCCCTCCCTTCCCTCCCCGCTCTACTATTTGGTCTTACGCGCGAAACTTGCGCTTTCTTTCCAAAATGATGTGTTTCTTCTCTGCTCTTCGCTTCTCTCGCCTCTGCTCTACCATTCGTATCCTTCCTTGGACATTCTTTCCACGGCCTATTCTCGAGTCCCCCCCTCCTTCTTCACAGCAGCGCCGCGGCCCCCCCGGCAACAGCAACCAGGCCTCCGGCAACGCTCCAGTCTGGCGTCAACATACCCGCGCCGGCAGCTTTTGTAGCCGTCGGGCTCGCGGTGGTGGAAGTGGCCGAGCTAGTGCTGCTGTGGGTGCTGGAGGAGGACATGGACGCTGTGTGTTTCACGAGCGGGGTTAGTAATTGCTCGAAATGAGTTGATGGGTTTGGTATTTGAAGGATAGGAAGGCGGTGAGGGGATGTTGGCTACGTACATGATGTTGATGATGTGGATGCAGACACGGCTGCTGAGGAGCCGACAGCGTCGCCCGCTCCGCTGTCTGAACTGCCACTGTCGCCGCTGCCGCTGGAACCGACGGGTGATTGGGGGATGGCGGAGGCGAACAGGGTGAGGAAGGTCAGAGTGAAGAGGAAGCTGAGGAGCTGCATTGTCGAGGGATGGGAAGGGGGAAGTGGTATTGGTGCGTGTATATAGGTGTGTATTGATTTAATTTGATGAATCCGGGATGGCTTTTTTTGGAAGGAATCCATTTGATCGCGGAGGTTCATGCACCTCTTAAAAGGGCAGCACCCCACGCCGCAGTGAACGAATTGGAGGTAGGTATTTCAGAGGGGATGACGACATAGGGGAATTGTTGCAGATGCCCGAAGATATCCGTCATCCTATCATCCTGTCATTACGAGGATAGATGTGGCGAATCCCAAATTCGGAAAATTTGAAGATGTAGAAATGCAAGGTTTGGTCCTGTCGAATAGAGGACAGAAGACACGAGGGAAAAGCTGCACGTCTGATAGGTGGAGAGATTCAATCTTATTAGCGTTGGACCTGCTGAGAGTGGCTGACCTTTGGAGATCTCACTACGGATTCGGAGTCGTACCTAAGGATGGCCCATGGGAGCATCCGAGGGTAAGAATCTTATCATTGGAAGATGCAATTGTTAAGCCTTGGTACAGCGGGAAGCAACGGAAGTGGCGTAACCTTACTGGTGGAGTTCCGAGTACGGTACTTGATCTGTAGATCTTCCATCATCTGCCGGCCCAAGAACATATCAGTATGAGTATAAGTACGAGTACGGGTGCTGATCGTTGATAGCTGCGGAGAGATGGCCGTGGGTAATGACGTGAAGCGGAATTCAATATCCATGTGTACTCGTACTCCGAGCGTCAGAGTAGGACATTCGCGTAGTTGAACCGGACAATCAAGTCATGGTGGTGAACAGACTTTCTCCTCAAGAGAAAGTGAAAGAGAGAAAGAGAGGTCCGATCAAAGGTCGATCTTACTGACGTATTGAGCAGACTCGTAAGACCAGTAGTCGCCGACACACGTCGCCCTATGCTTCAGTTTTTCGTCCCCAGCGAAGCGAGAGGCACCTGATAGTGAAATAGGAAAAGAGGAAGAGAGGGAAAGAGGCGGGAGAGCAGAGTGTCTAGATCAAAAGAAAGGGACCATGGATGGTGCGTACGAATCCCGATCCTTTGCGGCTCTGGGATATAGCCTGACAAGATTGACGGCTGGATGCCCGGACCAGTATTCATCAATGATGACACTATCTGCAATTGAATCCTTGTCTAGTACGAAAGGTCAATGTCTTCATAATCAATTCGACCAGGATAGCGTTGAATTTTTTCTTTATGAAGTAAGATACTTCTTGACATCATTGAAACACAATGACCAACCATTTTCCCACGGGCATTAAGCTGTGAGTGTACGTGGTAGTTCTATAATGAATTTGAGCAATGGATTCGGCACGAAACAGATGTATTGGCAATCAGCATCAGCAGCGTCTCTTGGTCATCGCGCCAATTCTCCGCAAAAGTAGGTCAAGCGTGGTCGTGAGGAAGAATTTGAGTGGGTAAGGTAAAGTACTCGTGCTGGTGGTACTGTCCGTAAGGGAGTCTTTTGATATTTAGATAAAGGACATCCTTCAAGCTAGCTCGGTCAAGTATCGCTTGGTTCATGGTGTCCTCGATCTATGAGAGGGATAATTTCTGGACAGGACGCGCATCCATGTTGACTCTTTCCCCGCATTTCATCACTGGCCACTGCATTAATTCATCATGAATCCTTCATGTGCGGCTCACATTTCCAGCGAATCACAACCCTTCCTCGACGGCGCCATCGACTCTATGACAGCAGCGGTGAATCCATGCGGCATGCAGCCTTCCCAAGTGCGAGATCCAGCTACATTGGGCCCACCATTACCTCGGTGTTCATCCTATTCTACCCTACTGCCCGCTTCAGCTCGTCATACCGAATGTCATGATGTCAACTTCAAGCGTAAGACATTCTCAAAGCCAAAGCCAAAGCCAAAGCCATCCGGTAGGGTCACAGGATGATGGTAGACTTGGGAGAGGATGGAGTGTGGGGAGCAAGAGATTCAAATACTGCAGTCTCCTTCGCCTTCCTGCATCAATCGGTCTCTTATTCAACCCCCAACAACTTCGTTCACCGACATAGACACTACCGAAATCACCAACGCCAGTATGCGTTTCACCTTTGCTTGCCTAGCTGGTCTCATCGTCTCTGCCGTCGCCCTTCCACTAGAGAAGAGAGCCAACACCCTGCCACCAGTAAATAGCGCCACCGATGAATCCGTCCTAAACTTGGCTCTCTACCTCGAGCACCTCGAGTTCGCCCTTTATACTGGTGGCTATGAGAACTTCACGGATGCCCAGTATACCGCAGCTGGCTTCCCACCCGGCTTTCGTGAGAATGTCGGCGTCATTGCTTCCGTATGCTGCCTCATACCCCTTACCATCCGCGAAGTAATAGTGCTAATGACTAGTATGGAACAGCAAGAAGCAACCCACGTCGCTACCATTAGCGCCATCCTCGAGAAATCTGGCTACGCCCCAGTCCCAGCCTGCAGCTACAAGTTTCCCTACAACTCCCCAACCTCCTTTGTCGACCTAGCCAACATGATTACTTCGGTCGGCATTGGTGCATACCTTGGAGGTGCAGAATTCCTTACGGATGACCAAACTCTAGAGGTCGCCTCAGCTAGCATTCTCACCGTTGAAGCCCGCCACGATGCATACCTCCGAGCCGGCGTCGGTGCCTCCCCGTTTCCCACAAGCTTCGATACCGCTTTGACTGCCACATTTGCCTACAACCTCGCTCAGATGTTTATCGTCGAGTGCCCACAGCAGCTCCCTCTCCCTATCCTTCCCAAGCTCACCCTCGAGTCGCCCATGCCACCTTCAAATCTCCAGCCTCCAACCGCTGCCGGAACACTGCTCAAATTCAGCTATGACCCCTCCAAATTCTTCGTCAAGGTTGCTCCTGGTACACCACTCTATATTGGCCTGATCAACATGGTCACCAACGTTACCTACACCGAAGTCACGAGCTGCGGCACTGGCTGTGCTACGATCCCTGTCCCCGAGGGTGCAGCTGGTGTAGCATTTGCTGTGCTTACGACCTTTCCTACAGCTGACGCATTGACCGAGGATCAGCTGTCCAGTTTCGGTGCTCTTGCTGGCCCAGCGGAGGTGGTCCTTTCTTGAATCAACAGAAGAAGCATTTCCAAGATGGGGACGATGACCCTAATGTATAAAATTCAAGTAAAAGCACGCGTGATGTTGCGTACCTGATATGTACATAATAGTTAGTCGAATGTCTAATATCCTAATTGATAATATTTGAATCTCAAGTCTTCATGCGTGGGCTGGCCTCCACCAAGTTACCCCGTGCAGTAAGACGTAAGAGGCTCTCCGTCAGACATGATTGGTCAATCCGAGGCCACCAAAAATGCTTGGCGCCAAGCAAGTAGTCCTCTTTGCTTCACTGTGTTTTCGTTCGTCTCAGTGACATCGAGAAATGTCAAGCGGTCCTTTCTATTTCGGTTAGTACGCCTTGGGGAACACTTTCCAGACCAGCCAGCTGATGTGATCACTAGTCTGCCGTCTATCCGAATTTGAAAATACTTCCTCCTCCCTCCGCTCACCCTACCTTCTCTTCAGTGGCCCCGCAATAGACTTGGATTACACAAGAGGTGTCTATTTGGGGATCGGAGGGTTGAAGGGGTGGGATGATTGCTTTTTGATGGGGCTAGTCTGGTATCTACGGAGAAGGTGGCTGTGATGGATGTTGGGTCTTCTGCTCTACACTGGGGAATGGCGAGATGGACAGTGCTCAATAGGGAAGAGGCGGAAGTGGGCGAGGTGAAGGTGAGATGGGATTGTCAATGCGAGGGCTGGTCTGGACTGGGATGAGGAGGAGGGCTGGGGGCTATTGAAGGGATGGGAAAGAGGAAGAGAAGGAGACGAAGGAAGAGAGATTGTATGCACCGGTTGCTGAAAAAGGGGTTTGTTTAGGTGGTTGAATCTGTGTGGGTTTGTTGAGCTCTGCTTCCAGGGAGAGGAAGGTCCGAGGATGTGATATGTGCTGGGATACGAGAGACGGAAAAAGGGCAATTGTTCTACATGTCAGGACGGTATCTCCATACTGTCTCGATGCTGCGTAAATACGCTTAGCTGCATTCAGCAGCCGGTGTATGTTTGGCTGGATTTGAGAGTACGTATCTACCGGTCCCCGAGGGGCTCTGCACTTGACATGGAATCTCGAAACCAGTGTTTGATCATGTCGCCTTTGCTAAATGAGACGCAGACCCAAGCCGTCGAGAGAAGTTTGATGCAGTGACCGTTTTTCAAGAATAGGGTTCTCGCGTTGGAAACGCGCTTTGAGCTTTGAGTGACCTCGTCAACAACTTCACATCTTCATTTCATCCTTCCACCCTCTTTGATTCCTCAACCTGATACCTCAGATACATTTACTAATTACTGGTCCACCAAACATTCATTGAACTGCTTCATCTAGCTTACATCTGCCTCATACACTATTACTTACTTACTGCTGTCCAACGTCAGCTAAAGGCTGGTCGCTCCCATCACAACTTCACCTGACATTTCACCTGGCCCACTGCATCACCCTATAACACAATCCATCCAAAGAGCGGTTACCAGCTGAGGTCATCTCCTCACTGAAAAATTTCCTCACACATCCAGACATGACCTACAACTCTTATCCTTGGAATCACCACATAGTTTGAGCTGTCAACAGATAGGTTGTTGGCTGTCTGTTGTCATACATCGCGGCCATGGCTTTAGACTCTTCAAAGTCACTCGAATTCATCATCAACCATGTGGTCTTACCGCCTCAACTACCCCAGGGAGCGGATGATCCCAGGACCTTGCGTGCTGCCGAACCACACCTTCTCCAATTTGTCTCATCCAGAATTGATTCGTACTGTGGCCAATTACCCGAAGGTACTGCCTCCGCGCCCTGGGGCCTCATCAAGACTATGCTCTCGCGTTGCTCTGCGGTTGTCTCCGCGCAGAGCCTGTCTATAAAAATCCTCATGCAACTTTTTGACGAGTTGAAGCCAGAGGGTATGTCGCTGCAGTCATGACGCTTCCCCAGCTAATCTCTGCTTACAGATGTTCTTCTTGTACCTATCAAGGCTCAGAATGCCATGCTCACATTGCGAAGGACTCATCAAATGGTCATATTTGAGTGCTTCGAGGCTTCTCCATCAGCTGGTGCCGTGATAGGATGCAAAGGAAGTCTACTTCGTACCTTTCCCGAACACGCCCGTGGTATCCGCGTCTCGATCTTTGATGACCCCCGGTTCCGCAACGAATTAGCTGCTACGATGAGCAAGCTCGACATGGAAGTCATCGACGAAATGATGCCTCAAATTCAAAAGGCCGGCTCTCATATGGCGGAACCTCGGGACACTGCTCACCCTGGACTTGTAAGCGATATGCTTATGGCTATCTTAGCTTCGTTAGGGGTGCCTGTGAAGACACAGCAGATCTCCAAACGCACAAGAGACGATGTTCTGTGGAACAGTGTCCTCCTACCATGGCGACGATCGCCTCTATGGCTCGCTATCCGAGTGACCATTCAGATGACGTTGTGCCGAGTATTACCAAGAGATACGGGAAACATCCAGTATAAGAATTTCATGATATACTTGATGTCGGAAATTGCGTCCAAGGCATTGCTTGCCGACAAGCCTGCGGATAAGTGCCATGTCATCCTAGCCAAACTTGCTCGTCGTGTGCATAAACTAGGCGCACATACCATTGACTTTGTTCAAATGGATGCTTTGGATACTTGCCAGCGAGTAAGGGCCCAACAGAGCCAGAAGTGGGACGAGGTACAAAGGCTAGATGCTGAACGTCCAACGACAGTCTCGGAATTAATTTTCACCAGCGATACAGCACTATCTCTTTTTAAAAGTAGACAATATTTGGACGCTGCATTAGCCTACGATCAGACCAACGCTCCTTCCTCAACAAAATTTACTCCAAATTATCAAACATGGCTGGAGTGGTACCGCGGACTTCCAAGACTCGATACGAGCAGCGCGACAAAGGAAGAACTTGTCTTTGTCCTGGCAGAGTTCGAGCACTGGGTTGCGCTTTCTCTTCCTTGTTGGGTCGAAAAGTTCGACTCATGCTCCCCAGCGCCTGAGGATTGCGTAGCACTTGCTGAACTGGGGGAAAGCTACTGGCGCAAATCAGAAACAGCTTACCGTGACTCACCAGAGGACCTTTCGATGATGCTGCTTACAATTGCAGAGATCTGGCATGCTGTCGATCAATTGGCAACAATCCTTTTTCCCCTACTCAAGCAGTATGCTCCAATGGTATCGACTGACCTGTTTTATCCCCTTTTATTGTCCAAAAAGGGCCAGATGCAGCGTTTGCATAAAGTGGAGCGGTACATCATGCTTCGCTGTACTTCTGCGATGCCATTTAATCCCTCCATCTTTTCTGATCCAGGAAGCGAATCGTTTGCGGTCGCGTACTATGCTACGTCTGCCTCACACAAGGCTCTGAGAGCGCAGATAGAAGCTGAAGCTTCAACGAAGAAGGCAGCCAAGAAAACGGAGTGGGAAAATGCCTCGAGAGAATACGAACAGCTACTTTCTGAGGCGAGGGGGCTTGAATGCAAGTACGTTACGGATTCTGTTGGTTGGCTTCATCACAGTGAGTATTGCGAGAAATGTAACCTCAAAGCCGAGGCGAACAATATGAGAATCTCGAAATATGAATGGCCGCTGCCTGCCGACGAGTATTCCTGCAGGTCCGCCGTGTTTGAGCTGGACTGCCCCGCAGGTTTTGTGGCTTGGCGTAATATCACATGGATGCTTGTGCATGACATTGGAAGGCCACAATGGCAAGACTCCCAGCAATATGCTGACGCTTTGCCTGAATATTCTGGACTTCGCAGCTACTACAAACAGAAGTCTTCACGCATGACACTTGCATCAAAGGTAAAGTCTTTCGAAAAGACCCACTACGTCCGACGTTTCCCTGTTCCCTACGATGAGGTATACGGCAACAATGCGTTACAGTACGCAATGCAAGACAGGGTGCAAAAGGTCTGGATTCAAGAGCAGACCAACGAGCCAAGCCTTCAATATAAGTGCATCCAGCCGCTTCCTGATGGACCTTATTCCAATCTACAATTCGCTGTCGACTCAACAAATCATGCACAGAACGAGGTTCTGGCCAAACAGGACATCTGCTCCCCTGGATTGAGTCTCCATGAATTTATCAGCTTTGGGTCGTTGCGCGCAGACGGCGAGCATACCCAATGGTTGAATATTCAGCGCGAGTTGACCGCCTCAAATTTGACCTTTAATACAGAAGCTGTGTCGACCCTTTTTTTGCACGCGGCTTTCCAGGTAGGATCAAGCGGCGAGGATGCTTACAGAATCTCGCACCGCGTCTTTGACGGCCCGCTATTCTGCGAAGAGCTTTTAGCCAAGATCCAGTCAAATCTGGACACTGTGAAAGCAAACTGGAAGAGCGACTATACTATGATGCTTCTAGTCAAGCTTACTCTTCGAACACTCACCCTTGCCCCAGATAGTACTGTGACCTCGCTGGCTCTGGGTACCTTGAATCGTATCCGCGCAATCATTCAAGAGTGGATGGAAGCGATATTGAGTCTTCTGCAGGATGCGACTAAAGAGGCTGAGGTGCAAACCCTCCAACACCGTCTGCTCGAGACCGCCATGCTTTGTAAATTGACCTACGACGTTGACAGTCATCACGTTTCACAAGTCTTAGATAGCGAGAGTGATTTATCTACTTGGGTTATTGGCTGCGTTATAGTTCAAGAGAACATCCCTGGCGACGCCATGTCACTACCGTCACATATACGTCGCATGTACTTGCACGATCTCAGATTGACGCATGCACTTTATAAGGCCACCCTTCAACTTGTTATGAGCGGTACCAATTTGGGTCTTGATCAAGGGATACTGAAGATCTGGCCAGGCTTTCAATCTGTGCCCAATGGCTGGACTGTTCTTGCTGCTCCAAATGAGCGATGGTTAACAACACAGACGAAAGAATCTTCTGGCTACGCTTCCCAAACCGTGCAGTACAACGTTCTAGACGGAGAGCTTTTGGTGGATGGAAGACCACTTGGTCGACTTCCAAGAGACTACCTTAGCAGCGGAGCTTATCAGAGAGTCTTCGGGTCCCGGATATTGAATGTGTTCGCCGCGGATATGCCAGGAATGCTCTACATGACAGCTCAAGAAATTCATGGCTACCTGGTTTACTTTACCAAACGTGGAGAGAGAGTGGTGATCAAGCTCCGTCAAGGTTCGCAAGTGTTGGAATACGTGCCCCATGCAATATTCGCGGGCGATGTGCCCTCAACATTCGTCCATGGTTACGTCCATTGGCTCGACTTGTTGTCTTCTGAAATAGAATTTCGACCTCTAGGGCATTGGAATACCAATAGTAATAATTGTCTAGGGCATTGGAATACCAATAGTAATAATTGGCGCTTGCGATACCAAGCGAAGAGTATCTCGCATCTCTTTCATGGGAAAATGTCGCTGATTGATGTACGAAGTGCGACCTTCAGGAAAACAATGGACGTCTTTAATGCACTTGAGACCTGGGATAATACCCATGTCCTTCTTAGTTCTGATGGCGGACTTTATGTTTCTCTTCCCAGATACAATCTCTACTTTCACTTGAACGCCCAAGGGCACTTTCAGTGTCATGAGCTTGGTCGTATCGTCGATCCTGACCAGTCTCTTGGGACTATGATCGGACTTAAGAGTCGGCTGATACTTTGCGGAATCGGTCAGCTCGCCAGGAAACATGACCGTCTTCTGGTAATCCCTCAGGGGGAAGTTTCTGTCACTAAATCCAGAAACCACGTCAGTGTGATGATAAGCTCGAGCAGTAACAAGGTACGGCTCTTTCAATACCGAATCGATGGAAGCCTACGCCGCCTTCAAGGCTCTGCAGATATCATGAGCTCCTTGTACATGGCGTATCTTCACGCTATAACATCGTTTGTGCTACCTGATCCCTTTACTGGCAATACTGGAACAGAAGAAGCATTAGCATATCTCCGACAACAATCCGTGAGCTTGATAAAGCCAGCCGACGAAGAAATCTACCAGCTTTTGATGTCGATTGCCCAGCTTACGCCTAATCGCAAGCCTTATCCAAAGCACCTCAGAGTGATGCAGCAAGTCGAATGGCATACTCAACTTTCTATGATAACTCAACATGACGATTTTGTAATCCTTGCCGAGCAGATACTAGCTTCTGGGAATCGTTTTCTCTTTTTCTATCCAGACAGCCGCGCATCTTCCTCTTTGTATGTCAATCGCGACATGGATCTTTTGGCCCGTGCAAAGGCCAGAAATCTATCACTTCTCAGCTCTAGCACTGGCGGCAGTGTAGCGATTACAAATTGGGATGTCCTATACCGATCTCGCGATAGCATTCCGTTGGAAGAACGATCGGCTAGGACGTTTGATATCGCCTCACTTGTCAGAGACTGGCCCCCAAAATGCCAGGTAAGCAGGAACTTTCTGCAAGACCTTAAGAGTATGGGAACATTCCTTGGATTTGGTAAACGCTTCCAATCTTCAAGACCAATGTCTGAATTGCTGTCTATCTCTTATGCCACCTCATGGGGAAGCCTTTTGGAACTCTGTCGATCCAGCTCCCAACGACAGGACACGTATGAATTGCTGTTCCTCTTCTCCATAGTAGCATTCGGCAGTGATATCACTGATCTTACTCGATTGGTGACCTTATTGGCATTCGCTTTCTCGCATGAGCTGCGCGCAATCGATCCTCCTGCTCACTCTTCGTTCACACTGTCTTATGGTGCTACCTTTCTACCTTCAGATGTCCGCTCCGCTATTCAGCCGCACATGAAAGCCTTTAGCCCGTCGTCCAGTAGTTTGAGCGTGCCTGACATTCGAGCGGAACAGAAAAAATACAGCGACACCCAGGAAGAACAGACCAAAAAGGTCCTGAAATATTATCTTGATCAATGGCCTTGCCGCATTCCCCAGACCCCTAGAGCCGCGACTGCTAACCTGCTGAAGATTCAAAATGCAAGCCAAGAAATTAATTCTTTATTCGCTCATTGGACGCGGAATGGAGAGCTTCAGAGCTATGTAAATCGTGCTCAACTGATCCTGAATCGCGTTTACGAAAAGACATCCAGACCGAATTACGAAGCTGACGACTGGCAGTCGTGGCAGGTCTACATGGAATTGGGTGCTGCCCCCCTGCTGCCGACTTTGCCTATGCTGATGATGACGGCGCCAGCAACATTCACTGGAGAACACAAGGTCATGTCCATTGAAAGCGTTTCAAAAGCTTCGGCCTCCAGTCCAAGGCTGCGTAAGATAGTCGAAGCCTTGGGCGCGGAGCATGAAGTTTCATCAATTCGAAGACAGTACAGTGATGAACTTCTAGCTAGTCTCGATACATACTCCAATTTCAAAGAGCGTCTAGTTCCGAAGTCGTCGCCCTGCTCGCTCGAAGATCTTTTACTAAACCGCAAGAATTGTGAGACATATATGGAGGGAATGCTCAAGGAAATCTGCGGGAATTTAAGTCCTAATGACCAAATTTCAAGGATCTTAGAGGCCGGGGGTCTTTGGCCCCGACTCACGATTCGTTCAATTGTTGGACCCTTAGCCAACCTGCGAAGATTGAAAGTTCCTCTGCGTTGGAGCCTTTGCCTACTGGCGCTAGGCGAGGCAATCACGTTCCTCCAGCGTAGCCGAAGACTAGTACTTGCTGGCGAACGGAAGGATGTCCCCAGTCTGTGTGCTGAGCTGGAGAACGTTGGTCGCATTGGATGGGGTAGCAAGCGATGGCCCGAGTGGCTTCTGATTGAGATAGAAAACGATCTTCTCATTCGACCAAACCAAGCCCAAGTCGCACTTGAGATGTTGAGGCCATCATCATCCTCAAACTCTCTCGCTCAACTGAACATGGTACTGTTAAACACATCCTCATCGATTCATATGAAACTAATGCAGTCATAGGGAGAGGGCAAGTCATCCGTGATAGTGCCTCTTGTTGCCGTCGCAATCGCCGACGGCAGCCGACTGTCGAGGGTCGTTGTTTTGAAACCATTGGTCAAGCAAATGAATGACACCCTTGCGCTACGTTTGGGTGGCTTACTGGACCGTCGAATCTACTACATGCCATTCACTAGAAAGGTTGAAATCACCACCGAGGTGATCACACAAATTCAGGACCTGCAGAACGCTTGCAAATCTTCCAGAGGCATTCTGCTTGCTCAACCCGAGCACATACTCTCGTTTCAACTGATAGGAATCGAGCGACTAACAGCGGGAGATCTTGGAGTTGCGTCTCCGCTTCTCAAAGCGCAGAGCTGGCTGGAGGCGAATGCTCGTGACCTTTTAGATGAAAGCGATGAGATTCTTGATGTCAAATTTCAGCTCATCTACACTCTGGGCACTCAACGACTGATGGATGGTCAACCTGACCGCTGGCTTCTGGTTCAGGCTATGTTTGACCTCATTGAGAAACACACCATCATTCTTCAGAAGACAGGCACTGGACACATAGAGGTGAATCATCGAACCACCTCAAGTTTTCCTACTATCAGACTGTTTTCAGAGTCGATCGGCCAGAGACTTATGGCCAAGGTCGCGGATGACGTTCTGGAAAGCCATCTCCCTGCTTTGAGCTTCGAGCAGTGTCCGAAACCGGTGAAAGACGCTGTGTCACGTTTCATCCAAAATGTAGAGGTCTTGAAAGCGGACTCTGATACGATCAAAGGTTTCTATGAGGGCGGGGCATCATTTCTCCAGAATCTCCTCTTGATACGAGGCCTGATCGCCTACAAAATTCTGTTGTTTGTCTTACAGGGAAAGAGATGGTCGGTCAACTACGGCTTGCATCCCACTCGTTGCCTCTCTGCCGTTCCTTATCGTGCGAAAGATGTTCCAGCTCCGAGCGCTGAGTTTGGGCACCCTGACGTTGCGATAGCCCTCACCTGCCTCTCGTATTACTACAACGGCCTATCCAAGATCCAAATCAGACAGTGCTTCGATTTGCTTTCTAAAGCCGACGACCCGTCATTAGAGTATGGAGCGTGGGTCAGCCGCTGCAATGATCTATCATCCCATCTAAAGGATTGGAGCGCAGTAAATCTAGAAGATGAGCAACAATACAGCAACGAAATATTCCCGGCTTTGAAGCACAGCAAGAAGATTGCTGACTACTTCTTGGCTAATGTTGTCTTCCCCAGAGAGGGCAAAGAGTTTGACGAGAAACTATCAACGTCAGGCTGGGACGTGCCAGCGAAAGTTGGAGGGCCGCATTTGACCACCGGCTTCAGCGGGACCAACGACAATCGTTTCCTACTTCCACTCTCGATTACGCAGCGAGATCTGCCAAATCTCCACCATACCAGTGGCAAGGTGTTGAATTATGTGGTACGAGAGGAAAACTTGCACTATTTCTGTGCTAGAGACTCCAAAGGCCGCCAAGTCTCTACAGAAGCACTACTCAAGGGTATCTCAAACAAAGCTCCCTCTGTGCGTGTGTTGATCGATGTTGGTGCTCAGGTACTGGACATGTCTAACGAAGAGCTTGTCAGGACATGGATGACCATAGTCCCTGACGTGGAAGCAGGCATCTTCTTCGATAAAGATGATAATGTTATGGTACTGACCCGAGATGATAAGCTCGAGACTCTTATTGCGTCCTCCTTTCAAGCTGGCATGGATCGATGCCTTGTTTATCTCGATGAAGTGCATACCAGAGGCACAGATCTAAAGCTACCAATAGACACTCGCGCAGCCGTGACTCTGGGTCCACGGCTGGTAAAAGACAAACTCGTCCAAGGCACGTTCATGTTCTTGGATTTTATGCTCGGGCTAATAGCTTTATAGCGTGCATGCGCCTTCGCAAGCTTGGTCAAGGCCATTCCTTGATGTTTGTGGCGCCGCCCGAAGTCCACCAGAGTATCATGGAAGTCACCAAAAAAGAAGGCAGCGACATCAACGGCTATGACGTCGTCGCTTGGAGTCTTGAGCAGAGCTGTCTGGGCATCGAGCGCTCTCAGCCGATGCGAGTGTTGCAAGGCCTAGATTATTGTCAGCGACAGAAGACAATGGCTGTCTTCGTCCAAGAGTACCCTGATCTCGAACAAGTAGCCAAGGAGACAGATACTACCAAGGGATCCATATATGCATTGAGAGAGAAAGAGGAGCAACGGCTCACCGATCTCTACGCTCCTGCATCATTCAAGGACAGTGTCGCACCAAATGTGATAGAAACTAGCCAAGCAGATCTCGACCCGACGGTACAAAAGCTTCTTGCTATGTGGCGAAGCGTGGACTTATCTATTTCGGAAGGTGCGTTAATGCACGAGGAACATGAAAGAGAAGTGGCACATGAGTTAGAGGAAGAGACACAGATACAGCGTCCTCCCCGCGTGAAAGCCCTCCAACGTCATGTGGATAGTCATCTTCAACAATTCGTGCGTACTTGTGATTTTCAACACTTTGCTAGAGCATTCAACGTCGTTCATCGAACTTCAGCAAAAGCTTCAGCCCCAGGCGAGCTGTTTGATCTTCTAAGAATGACCACAGGTTTTGCTCGGACCATTCATCGCCCGCAGTCTGGCCATCATGATAGCTACCTTCGTCCTGTTAACTGGGTTCTCACGAGCAAGCGGGGCGTCGAGCCAGGCGACTCGCTCCTAGTGTCACAGTATGAAGTCAACCAGCTTTTCGACGACATCCACTCGACATCTGCGGGAGTCAAGCTACATACATACGAACCTCGCGTGACGAAATCCATGCGTGCTGTGGACGTCGCCCCGCCAAGCTTGACATACCCCTCTGTGGTCGCATGGCAGAGTCTCTCACATTTGCTCCGTCGAGAGCTCCATCTGTATGCCGGCCAATTGTATTTCAACTCTATGGAAGAATACCGTGAGCTACTTGCTGACATGATCACTAATAAACCCTCTGTCCAAGCAGAGCAAGTTTTGAAATTCATCAAGGCATGGGTCGCCATTCGTCGCAAAGGGCAGAACTTCCTGCCAACGCATATTGGACAGTTGGTCAGTAATCGCACGCTCAAAGAGGGGGCGTTTGAATGAGAGAGATGGGTGCTGGAGGATAGGTAATATGAGGATAGGGGAAGACGAGTATTTAGCATGGATAGATTGCGATGTGCTCATTTCGCATTAGATGATTGTCGGCGACTAGAGACTGACAGCCAGATTGCATACACGAAAGCTTTAGACAATTCATACAATCACTCTTCCACATTGAACAAGCCTTTTAACAAAAACGCAGCCATCCGTGTCATTCCTCTCTCCCAAGAAGATACCAGACCTTCTCTGAACTCAGGAACCGAGCGCCCCAAACGAACGACCAACCGAGCCACCAAAAAATTCCAGAACAAGAAGCAAATCCAACAATGAAAGCCGCTTTATTCGTGTCGCTCGAAAATGTACTTAAATTCGAACTACTATATTGTAATAGCGCCAATAAAGACAAGGGAAACCCCAGATGAAGGGAAAAACCTCTTTGTACCCATCCTTTATCCTACTACAGTCTTTTAGTCTCCCTGATAGCGCCAAGCTCATCCTCATTCACCTCATCTTACACTCCATCAAAACCCACATCTCCCTTCCCCACCCCCGCTCCTCACAACCCTTATACCCAAAAAAAAGTGGCCGGCCCACCACCCATCACCAACCCCACCATGACCGCCCTCCACCTCCTCACCCTCACCCTCACCCTCCTCCTCACCACCGCCCACCCAGCCCCCCCCGCCCCCATCATCGGCGCCGGCGTCAACATCACCGTCTACACAGACCCCTCCTGCGCCGTCGCCCCCGCCAACCACAGTTTCACCTACAACTCCATGTGGGCCACGCCCGCCACCACCCTCTCCTACAAACTCAGCCGCTACCTCTCCTCGACCGAGCAACTGGACTGGAGCACCAATGGCGCCTCGAAGGGATCCGAGATGCCGGCGCAGTAAGGGCGGTTCCAGCAGACGACGAATCCGGATTCGAATGGGAATGTGTTGCATGATGGGACTTGTTATGGGCTTGGGGGGGGTGGAGGGGCGACGGGATGTTGTTGTGGTTGTGTTGGGGTGTGAGAGATGCTGGCTAATGATTGATGTAGTGCGTTAATTTGTGGAATGTTTCGGCGCCGCCGGATTATATTCATGTCACGGATATGTCGCGGGGACCTGGGAAGATGTGACGACTCTTTGGGGGTTCGAGATGTGAGAACTCGAGGGGTTTGTTGGTGGCGTTCTTGTTGACGGGTGTACGGGTGTGTGTGTGTGTGTGTGTGATGAAAATATAGAACGGTGAGCTTAGCTGTATTTTTAATACCAATGCTTCGGAATGTGGACTCTGGGTAAGTAAAAATCTAATAGACTCAAGTTTGATTGTTGCGGATGAGTTTGTCACTCTAGTTGTGATGATTTATGGGTCGAGTATTTGAACGATTGCTACCTAAGGTAAAGTAGATTATTTCGACAAATAGGCTGTGCTGAAACCCGTCAAGATTCCGAAACCTCTACCGTTTTTCGCGTATACTCGGAACACAATTGTACTTCAATAGGCCAAGTATCCCAGGCTCGCTCATACACGAAAGTAAGGCGTAGCCGGGCACCAATCGGCGCTAAAGTCGATTCACTTCACAAGACATCTAGACAGCCAATCATATACTCGCTGACTTATACGCGCGTCTATTTTGGAATTTTAGTTGCTCCTTCAAACAATTATTCTTTACACCTTCCCAAAGTGCGTCAATACTCCTAACAGGGCGGTATCACTGCTGTTCTTGATACTGTCACGGACAACTTTCAGCAAGGACATACATTCGCTAGCTCATTAATCAGCGAGGACGCTTATCTGAAAGAAAGGGAGGATTCTGTCTAAGTCGGTGAAGGTGCCTGTTGAGTGGATGCACTAGCTGAGACTGTCACTTTCTGTGTCACAAAGGTAGGAGCGAGCTACCCAAGCCTATCTTCAACTTTGTTTAACACATTTTAGATTTAAATACTTTACAACTCATTTTTGTTCCTTCCCCTTCTTAGCTTCTACCAATAAGCGAAGAAGCCGGAGCGTCCTGAACGCATTATTCGCAAATGTTATCGGCACCTCACAGAAGTACCTGAACATTGCGCATCTCAGAGTCTCTCAAACAGCAACAAACAGCAATTTTACCCACTTGAACTGACGAAAACGACATCTTCCTACCCCACTCTTTCTTTCGGAAGACTCTTTCTCTCGCCATGCCTTTACACGCCTTCAGCTCACTCATTCTGCGTGAGGTGATCCGGGAAATTGGGATGGCTGGAGAAGGGATTCGTTTGGCAGATGAAAACTGGGCATCAGCCATGGAGGCGGAATACGATCTCACAATCAAGAAGCAGCCTGTGGTATTCCTGACGCCAGAGCAGCACGAGAAAGCAATGCTTTATCTTTCTTGTTTCAAGTACAAAGGTCTGGACCTCGTAGAGAGAGCGACCCACCTCACACGCGACGAGCACGCCGCAGACATCAAAGCTTTCTTGAAAGCCACGTACGAAAACCCGGGATCGGAAGACATTCAATTTCCAGAAATCCCAAATGAACACCTCCCCCATGGAGACGGGCCGCTCAGAAGCTTGAAAGAATGGATAGCCATAAACATGGTGTGGAGGCTAGCGGGGGCCATGCCCAGTCTCTCCTTCCAAGATGCCGAATTCGGAACGCCAGACTGTTCTCTCGATCCTCTGCCGAAGCCGTGGGTCCATACCTTGAACGACATCATGCAGATTACCGACGCCGGGGCCATTCCCCCCATCCCCAAAGCCGCGGGTGGCTTACTCACAAGACGTGCCTTGGATTCCATCTTACCATCGTCAAATACCCACGCAAACCGCACAGGCTTACTCGACTGCAAAGTCATAGATCGCTGGTTCCAAATCCTCGTCTCTTACCGGAACAAAACTCACCCCAGCCAAACCATCTTCATCCACCCCAACAGTCTAGACGTGGTGGGCTCATCACCCCAAGAAGTCGTTGAGAGAGCCTTGATGGCGGCCGCAAACGCCGACGTCTCCATCGTACTCTTCCCCACCATCATCCCCGAAAAAGACCACTGCATCCTCATCGCCGTCTTTCCCCATAGATACACCGTGGCCGTCTACGACCCTCTGGGACGCAAGTCCACAAAAACGCTGCTCCCCAAACGTCCCTGGCTCAAGGAAGGGCATACCAAGCCGGGAACCGAAGAGTGGGAGGTGATTTGGATGTCGTGCACCGAGCAAGGCGATGATGAGGGTGCTTGCGGGGTGTTTATGCTCATGAACGCCTTGTTCGTTTATTTGGCGATGGATCCGTCGGGTAAGTATGGTACGAGCGATGTGCTGTTTTTGAGACAGTATGTTGCGGCGGTGATTTGTATGGGAGAGCTACCACAGCCCTTGGGGGCGGGGTTGTGAGAATGGGGATGGATGGTGGGGGTGATGGAAGGAAGGATGTAGCGAGAAGGGGATCTTGCATGTCGTTTCGAGATTGCGGCATGGTAAGATACATGATTGAAAGAAAGGTGGCGGAGGGTAGGAATTGGAATCATCCATCCATCCATCTATCAGCCAACACATTGCTCGCACCAGCACTAATCCTATAATCCTATACGCACCACCAGTAACAAACGCGTACCATAACTCCGATCTTATGCAACGATGTACTCGTTATCCCCCTCCCCCCCAAAAAAACATACACCCCTTAAACAAACCCTCCACCTCAAAGTCCCCGCATCTTCCTTCAACTAGACCTGACCTTTTTTTTTTGCGGAACATGTTACGGATCCTCTAATAATACGCTTACTTTATCGGCAAATTGGAAGGCGAGTATATGGAGTCCGTTAGTTTATAACGCTGTTATGTATAGCTGGTGGCGTGTTTGAATTTCCCTGTATTGTTGTTGTTGTTGTGTGTATGTAGTTATGTAGGTCTGTATTTGAGGGTGTTTTTGAGGGGGGGGTTTGGGATTGGGATAGGACGGTTGAGGTTTTTTAATTAGGTTGTGTTGTGGATGAATGGACTATCTGTGAGATATATATTGTTGGTTTTCTGACCCTGGGCTGGATGGTGGTGTTCTGTTTGTCTTTGAAGACTTCCTTCTCTAGCTGGAGAGTAGAGTTGGGTAGAGTTGGGTAGAGTAGGGTAGAGTAGGGTAGAGGGAGACGGAGCGTGGGGGTTGTTGGGGTGGGGGATGGTTTGGGAAGGAAAGAAAGAGAGAAAGAATTTTAATATAGAGTATATTTTATATAAATATACTATCTATAAGATAAATATTATTGGTTTTCTGACGCTAGGCTGGATGGTGGTGTTCTGTTTATCTTTAAAGACTTCCTTCTCTAGCTGGAGAGTAGAGTAGGGTAGAGTAGGGTAGAGTAGAGGGAGACGGAGCGTGTGAGGTATTGAGGTGGGTGTAGGTGTAGGTGTAGGTGTTGGTGTAGGTGTAGGTGTGGGGGATGGTTTGGGAAGGAAAGAGAGAGAGAAAGAATTTTAATATAGAGTATATTTTATATAAATATACTATCTATAAGATATATATTGTTTGTTTTGCAACGCTGGGCTGGATGGTGGTGTTCTGTTTGTCTTTGAAGATTTCCTTCTCTAGCTGTAGAGCAGAGTAGAGGGAGATGGAGCATGTGTGTTGTTGGGGGTGTAGGTGTAGGTGTGGGGGATGTTTTGGGAAGAGGGAAAGGAAGGAAGTATGCTTCTTCTTTTCTAGAGTAGTGGCCGGGGGGGGGGGGGTTGTGATGGGTTGAGGCGTTCGATATAGATATACAAGTGCTCCGTTTCGAGTGCCGCTAAGCGAATCCGAGCCGCAGGCGCAGGGGACACTTTGGGAAAGAAAATTTGTTTCTTTCTAGTGTGGTGCAGCGAGTAGTGTGATGGGCCGCGCGTTTCAGAATTTCTTTTTTTTCTGCTAGGCTCTATTATTCCATGCGCTTTCCTGTGCTGCGCTTTTGGGGCGAGGTGCGCCTTCAATGAATGTGATTAATAGGAGTGTATGTATCCTTGACCTTCGAACCCCGCGGAGCGAGAGCGAGAAGGCATCATCATGCGAGCCTCGGGAGGGATTTTCGGGAGGCCTTCTTCTTCCCAGTGAAGGGAGCCGCGCGTAAGGGCTAGGGTTTCGATATACGGTGCCTGCGGAGATTTTTTGGAGTGGAGGAATCTTCTGTGGGAGAAGGATGAGGTGTCCTTGCGGCTCGAGTGTGATGTGTGAGACTTGCGGAAGAGCCGGCGGAAGATGGTGCGGCTGGCGCTGGAGAGGGAGGAGGAGATGGAGGTTTGGGAGACGAAGTGTGTGAAGAATCTGGGGAGGATGGGTAGGCAGCCTATGATTATTCCGATTGCTATTTCTGCGAAACTGGATGGTTGTTAGGACGCTCGCTAGGAGTTGTGACGGGAAGGGAGGGGGGGGGACGCGTACGCCCAGAGCCCGATTCTGTCAATGTCTAGTTGGTAGATGGGAGTGTTGGGTGGGACGTGGGTGAGCTCGATTTGGTAGACGAGGCGTAGGACGCTTGCGATGCAGGCGAGTGAGCCGACGCCGAAGACTGAGATGATGCGGGATTTTCTTTTCCAGGGCATTTGGAGGCGCCAGAGTTGGGGGAATGGGAGGAGGAGAATTGTGAAGTCGGAGATGACGGCCATTACGGCGGAGGCGATTCCTAAAGTGTGCCTGCTGGTGCAGTGGCCGGGCATGGATGGTTTCCAGAGTTTTTGGATTGGGGAACACTTTTTGTTGTTAGCGGTTCTCTTCTTTATGAGGTTTTTGTCTGGTGTGGAGAGCGATGGGATTGCTTACCTCGGTGACGAAGAGGATGGTGTTTATTGTGTAGTAGAGTACGTTGGCCACGATGAGACCCTGTACGGCGCGGTGAAAAATAGTGCCTCGATGTGCCACAAATATGGTAATGTACTGCAAGAGGATAGAAACTTTGACTAGGATTATGATTGGACTATATATGGCTGACTCAATGGATGAGAGCTGAGCCCATAGTTTGTTAGTAATGGACGTGGGAGTAGGGGAGGTGCGAAAGGGGAATGAACACTTACGTGTGCGACGTGCTCTGGTGATCCGTCGTGCTTGCCGACAACGACTGCGAGCGCAATATATGGTAGGAATGATAGCTGCTATAGTGTTAATAAGCCGTATGACACTACGTTAAAGACACGTTTCATGGGTCGAGCCGAAGGGATCATACCCAGGCAAGGACAGAGACATCTATCGATTTTTAGCTAGAAGCTCCCGAGACGAAGATACATCCCGCGAAGCAAACTCACAGTCTTCCTTTAGCATTGGTCTAAAAAGACGCGTTCTCACGTACACGCGTGCAAACACCGCCAGAGTACTGAGAACCAAGCCTAGTGCCAAAGCGAATAGCTCTCCGAGCCGTAGCGAGTGCAGAGAGACTTGGTCTTGGGTCATTATGGTAAGGAACCCGACGGCTTAATCTAAAGATCTTTCACAACTGAAACAATTCTCTGACCAAAATGAAGGGATGAAGAATCGGAAAACCGCGAGAAGTTTGTGCACAGGCATTGCTATTAAGAATGACACGTTACAGCCCCACAACAGTCTCATTGTTGCCTTGCCTTGCACGGGCATGGGCGGTGAAAAGAGTACTTTGTAACCCCGCGATACACTCATTGGCTGCCGGCAACGTCATTCTGCAGCCATGCCGCAGCGACTGGTTACCCTCATCGAGCCGCCAGGGCTGCGGAGGACTCGCCCTGATGCAGACATCGGGTGCAACTTCTTCTTCTTCTTTTAACAGTTTATAATAACCAAGGCGATGTTCGGCGCGTCCAAATTAAAAGTGAACGATCTAATAGCGACGGCATTCTTGTCCGTACGGCGACTGGGTCCGTCTACCTAATCAAATATGTTAGGGAGCTCTTTTAGTCACGTAGTCATACTCGTACGAGAAGTGTTGATCAGTAGGAGAAAGTCACAAAATAACTCCTCCACGTCGGTAAGGTAAAGAGTAGTATGTATGAACAGAGCGTGTAAATCATTCGTACAAAAGCTCGACACTGCCACTCCGTCAGCACACCGCCTCGTATTGAAAGATTTGTCAATCATCCATTGGGTTTCACTCAATGCCTCTGCCCTAGAGCTATTGGGCAGCCTCTCGTTGTCAACGGGGCTTCTTGTCCAGGCCTTATGCATGAGAAGTTCATATCCGATCCATACAGTGTGCTTTTGCGGCAGTAGATATGCACGAGGCTCTAATGGGCATACTCGTACACTAATATATCATCAGCCTTGCTGGACTGACGTAGAATTTTTGGAGGCGCAGTCGAAACATCGCCTCGGCTTTTGGCCCTCAAACATAGCCTTGCAAGAGCGTAGATGCACATATTCTCACTATTACAATCACAATTATAACGATGAGTGTTTAAATATTCTTACCTTGCGCAGCAGGACGCGATAGCCGGGACTTGGGGGTTCCCCTAACCCCTAACTGTAATGGTGTAGTTGTAGGGATGGATGCCGCGGGGTCCCAGCGGATTCCTCCGGCGGGCCTTGGCATCCGACGGGAGGGGGCACGGGGTACCCTTTAGGGTGTACCTTCCCCCGGAAGTGGGGAGGTGCCGCGCCTACAATCAAAAGACCTCTAAGACTCGCCTAGCTTCCACTCGTACTATTCATAAAACCAAGCTTCGAACCCACCGCCCGCAACACTATAAATTATACCAAATGCGCAGCCTAGTTTAATATTATATCACTCGACTTAACAGTAAAGGACTAATAACCTCTAATTTTTATAGTAGTTATCAGTGAGACGACTTCGTTCGTCGATTCCCAAGACCAAAGACCAACTTCAATATTTCCACACGCACACGCCCCAGCCATTGTATATATTCGCCAATCAATCTCCAGGTCCCAATCCGGCCCCAACGTCATCCTCCACTACAACATCATATACCCCAAGGCTATATTATCAACCTCAGCACCGTCGGTCGGATAGATAGTCCTCTCCGAAGCCGCGCTAGCACTTTGCGCTACTGGAAGAGGGAGATGGATGGCATCTTAATAGTCGTTCTACGTACTCGTCTTTCTTTTGGTAAAAAGCGCGGACTGCGCGGAGTCAGGTTGGCGATGTGGATAGATACCTAGCGTCGCTGAGGGAGAGGTTCGGCCCGTGGCGGTGAGGTACGTAGTTGGAAGTATTGCGGATGGGAGGGTGGTGTGGGGGGTTGGAAAGGCTCGTGGGGAGGGGAGGGGAGGGGTAGATGCGAATATCTTGGGAAAGAGAAGTACTTGGATCGATCTGAAGGCGCTTGGTGGGTGGGTGGTATGAGGTGGTGTAGAGAGAGGAGGATTTGTAGGATTATTTATTGTAAACAGTATTTTGTTTTGAGGTCTACTCCTTCAAAATTGTATTCCGAATACCGGATATAGCTCGTAGAAAAATTGCTCTCGAGAAGTGATTAAGGTCGATTATATTATTTATCTAAGGAGAGAGAAGAGGGGGAGTGTTTAAATCTAGAGAGCGGAGATATACTAGTAGGTGGTACGAGGGAGTAGCGTTATGCTATGGGGGGGAGTATTTGGGATAGTCACTTTAGCGTGGTCTTTGTGGCAGGTCGTACTGGGTTAATGTCTAAGATCATATATTGGTAGTGGGCGTGTAGATTTATGGAGAGGGAAATCGTTGAAGTTTGGAAAGGAGACCGGGAAAGTATAGCTATTTTTTTTTTTTTCAAAGGAGGGGACTCTAATGGATATAGAGGACTGATGCCTTGCTTGTTATATATATATTTCTTTGCGGTGGTCAAGTGGGTTGTCCTGTTCTACACGTGCGCTTCGAAATGTATGGATGTATGTGGCTGAGAGGTCTTTTTGAGATGGGTCCTGGGTTTTTTGAGCGGTGAGTTTCCATTTTTTTTTGGAAATGAGGCACCACTCTCTCAATGCATGGTAAGGTTATTGGTCTTGGCACAGGGGTTTTTAGGTATCACTTTCTGAGTAGAAAATGGATCATTCCTACCAACATGGTTTTCACTAATCGGTCTTCGAGATGAGAGATGATGGCCCGAGCGGAGTAGATGCGAGTATGATTTATATAAGTGCTCGCTAGCGGTACAGGATTCCTTAAACGACACTTTGTTCTGGAATATATCTAACCAAGGTAAATGTCTGGATTCCAAATCCAAGCTGAATTCGCGATTGGGGTGATAATGCTAGGTCTAGTGAGGAGATACTTCAATAGCTAAATCTGGCTATATTGTTTGCCGCTTCGCATTGAGAGGCGTTCGGGGTTTGGGAGACCATGTTCTAGGTCGTCTCGTCTCGTGGGGATTCCGATACCTGCTGCCATCTTTGCCTGATTGTGCGGCAATTCGTCCAGCATGTATTGTTCGCCATGGATCTGGGCGTCCACTCCCGTGTCATACCTGTCAGAATGATTTTTAATCTTGATAAAAGTGTCAGTCCTTGGTGGTTCTGTCCTGGCACTTTGATTGTAGCTGGAGCTTTTTGTGATGCTAGATCCGATGTTACAAATCTTGTAGGCTCTAGTGCCAACGTGTCGGAAGAATCTGGGCATGATTGGGAAACAGCCGACAACGATGCCTGCTGAAAGCTCGGCCAAACCCCACAACCCGAACGGCACCAGCAGGTAGCTCTCATCGGAAGATTCGATGATTTTCCATGTGTAGTAAGTACGCACGATAGATGTTGCGCATGTACTAGGGCTTTGGTGAGCATTGGTAGCATGTCAATACTAGAAGTTGTATCATGTTGACTGGCAAGATTTGGAGAAATCTCACTTACAGGAAACCTATTGCAAAGACGGCGGTGGTCAAAAGCTTCTTCCTGAATGTCATGTGCAGTCTCCACACGGAGGATATCGGAAGGATTAGGATTGCGAAGTCGGAAACTATGTTGAAGACTCCGCTGGCTTTTTCGAAGGCGCCGACGTCATAACAATGACCGTCTGTCTCCAATATATTCCATATCTTTTCCCGCGGGCTACATTGGAAGATACTGAAGAACGTCGCGATTATGTAGAAGATAAAGATGGTGGAAATACAGATTCGGATTGCAACTACCATTCGCATGTTCCCCTCGACCGTGGGTGCGAAAATCCGGGTGTATTGAAGAAGAATGGAGAGCTTGATGAAGAAAACCGTGGGACTATAGAGTATGATACTGATGTTAACCAACTAGTCTCATTTTTAGCCGGTCCTTTGTAAAAGTGGATCGGCATCCTACGTAAAGCAAGCCGGAGAGTCTCTTCAGTTGCAAGTCCCACATGTGGAGACCAGCTCCGGCCTTCAGTGTGAGGCTGACTGGAGCGATGAAACTCAGCATAAACAACTATTACAATTAGCGGCGAATCTTGGATAGAGTAGGAGCTCTACCCATGAAAGAATGGAGGCATCTTGGAATATGTCAGAAGCTTGGATCTTATTAGCAGTAATATAACTTACAGTCGTCATACTCAAATGATTGAAGAAGCACACGCCTGGTATAGATGCGTATGAGAACGGCTAGGCTTGCAACAACTATAAAGAATACGGTCATTGTACGAGCAACTGTGTCCTGATTTGGAGGATCATCAAAGTTTGATAGTACACCTGGAGGGGGGTGGACAGCTGGTCCATTCAAGAGCAATTCAAGTTCTGCCAGGGTCAGGTTTGTTCGCATTTTGGTTCATGATTTTGGAAGGCAAGCTGAAGCAGAGAAGTCAATGGTATTTGGAGAAAAGGCTTGATGCCTGGGACCAAGGATTTGCAGTTACACTCACACGATGCAGCCTAACCCTGCACATCTTACCTACATTTAAGCTTATACATTGCGATGCGATACGAGGGATTTTCTGCCACAATTTCGGAGTTGGTTGCGTGCATATTTCCATATGGGTTTACCTAATCGGTTAAACTATGGTCTTGATCATGGTGTTCCTCGGTGCCTGATTGTGCGATGATGAAAAGAATTGGATGAGTGAAGATTTCTGCCATATTTGTGCTCGTACAACCCATGAATTCCAGGGTAACGAGGCCTGGTTAATTGCAGCCTTATCGTCTGCTCTAGAAAAGGAGGGATCATCTTTATGCGGGATTTCTTGCGCGGAGAAATGGAAAGTTCGGATGAATTGAAATACATGCATGGCGCTTTACTTTATTTGTCTGTTCATGTCAGTAGCTGCATATCTTTGGCTGCTGATAGCTGGATGGCAACCTTGCATGTTCCACGATAAGTGTCACCCGATAGGCAGTTCGATATTAGGGATAAGAATGAAATAAATGATTTAGCAATAGGGGCTTCAACATGCAGTTACGAATTTTTGGAAACGCATTCTGGCAGTTGAAGGAACAACAAGCTTAGGATAGTGCCAAGCCTGATAGTGCGAGGATGGTGTGTAAGGAAGGACCTATAAAGCACCAAAGGTTAAAGTACTCAGCACGTCAAGCCGAATGTGACATTTTCTTGGTCTATATTCTCGTAATTGAATCGATCCTGAGTGCGAGTCAACAGCCTTGTTCGGTCGTATCTCCGGATTCATTTGCCCCACTTTTCATGCATATTCCCATGACTACGCCTCCACCACCAAGCGGCGCAGCACCTGGCTGTCGATCCTGGCCATTCTAAGCTGCACGCAATCTAAGTATTTCTATGTTAGCAACGGTCACAAGCTGCAGAGTACGTCATCCCGCAACTAGGATTATTCTTCCCTTCCTTCGGCAGCCCCGTCTTTATCTACTCAGTCCCGGAATTTTCCAATTTTCCGACGTGGAAACTTGAGGGGCTCGTGCTCCACGGACATACGAGGAGTCGTTGCTGGAAATACAGTATTGCAGGGCACTCGTGGTTTTCGAATATCGGACCACTTTAGCCTGACCATCATAATTCCGCGCGACATACCCCCCAAAACGGATCTTCTTCATCACGTATCCAAAGCCTTTTCAGGAAGAAGACTTACAGAGACAGGACTTTCCCCCACGTCATTTGCTGCATTTGGAGTTACGAGTCATAATTCTGTGTGAATGAGTGACTGGTCCATAGATCAACCAGCCTGACTTCTCTGTGCCACACGCTTTCAAGGAAAGACATCATGCAACGTTTGGATGTCCAGTCAGTCCATTGTGACCTAGTCCTATAGCTCTGTACCACGTAGAGTACCTCCATGTCCTAGACTCTCAGTCATGATTCCAAATTCCGGTATACTCCCGAAATTTTCTATATGGTAGGCATATCGATCTTCTTTACCTCAAACCTCAGATTGACAGCCTGCTACATGTGCAAGAGGTCATTCATGTGCCAGTAAAAGTCGTCCCCATTAATTCGAACAATACATGGACCTTGTATACGACTGATAGGTAGAGAAGATGGGAAGCCTCCGAGTACAATGTTTGTTCGGAGAATCTGTTTAGTGGTATGTCTTCATTGAGGCTTTGAACTTGTAGTGTCTTCTATTTACGCACTAATCCTGACTCCGGTTGGCTCTGGGTCATGTTGGTTGGACCTGTGATGCTGTGCGGATTTCTCTAAACACATCCGATACTTTTGGAAGGGGCCGCTCTGAACTCGCTATGGTTGATGGAGATGGTGGTAATATAATTAAAGCGGAACAGGATCGATTGGCCCTCGTCCATGGGCTTGATTGTAAGTCTTGACAGCTTCTGCTACTTCTGGCTTTTTATGTTGTACGTGCTGCAGCCCTGAGTTGTCAGCTCAGATGGAAGCGCCGAAATGCTCCCGAAAAGCAGATGACTTACGCAAGTTGTACGTAGCCTAAGTTCCCGCCTCGTTAGGATGTTTCTCCTCATCCAAGAAGGAGCAAGTTCCTCCGTACACGAGATACTTTGAAAGTGCGTCACGGTTTCTTTCGCCTTGGGAACTAAATCTATTTTGATAACAGGATGTGTGATGGGACCAGCGCTGGGGTGGATTAAAGCAAGCGAGAAAACCTCTCATCTTGGCAGTGTCCAAGCTTAGTGATTTTTGCGTGCCCTCCAGGGTTGATATCCAGGAGCCTTGATGGGGTAGCTTGACGTTTTCGAGGCTGAAATGTCTCAAAGTGGGCGCATGGCGGCTGGAAAAGATCGCAAAGTCCGCTTGTGTTGCAAAAATGTCAAAGTGGACTCGCCTCAGATTTGTCCAGTGATGATCAAATACAATGTGCTTCAGCTCGGTCACACAGTCTAGTGGGCCAATCTTGATCGATACTGAAAGACTCTCAAGCATCGGTGCTGCGTTGGTGAAGTTGTATAGTTCACTGTTCAGATTTTCTATCATAAACTTGATGGCAAACATCGTATTCAAGGGTTATGTTGAGGTTGAGCTCGCGGAGATGGCGCAAAGACCAGTTCATCATTCTTATGTTTTCCTCGGACTCATTTTGCAGGAACTGCCAATTGATATCGCCCAATTCGAGTCTCGTAAGCTGTGTTCCAGCAGTGTAGTAACCAAGAAGAAGCGAGCGTAATTGAGAAGTGCCCCTTGGTTGGCCGTAACCAAGGTTGTCGAATGGACGTCGTAACCATGTCCGCCATTGCCCTACCAGGTAACGGTGGTGTTCTTCAGGGTTAAGAGTGAAGGATGTGGAAATACTCGTCAATTTTGGTACATGGCTGAGGGCTTCTGAAATAATGAATACACCGTAGTCTTGGTCTCGTAATTGCTCCTGTAGTGTAATCGCCGACGAGGTTGCACTCCCAGTCATCTTGAGACTCGTAGCGGTCTAATATGTCGGATTCGTAGATGAGGTGCGTCACATGTTGACTGATGACCGGATGTCTCGAAGTAGCAGCGAGTTGCTCAAAGCTATCAGCGTGGCTAAAGATTCAGCGCCAGAACAAGTGCCGGAGCAAACGTCCCGCGAGAACATACGAGCTCTCAACAACATGAAAAATTCATCGAAAATAAAAAGCATCTCGCGCTACTTATCAACCACTATTCTTCCACTTTGGGACTTTGACCGACAGCTTTGTGGCCTCTCATGAATAGCAATATGGCTTTTACTAATTTGGTGCTCTGTTTCAGTAGACCCATACTGCAGGGTCGTGGGACTTGACGGAATGCATATGATGGGAGATGTACTCACAATTTCAGATGTACGATTGGTAACGGGCTTGGGGTGGCTACATTCTTCCAGAAGGCTGAGACCAAGCGGAGGTTGGCTATGTCTGAAGTGCCAGCAGGCAGGTAAGAGCAAATCTTGCTGGTGACCTCTGTTGGTAGCTGGTCAATGAAGCTGGCACCGTTGATGTTGAGTGTGTGTTTTGGAAGTATGGCTGAAGATGAATGAATGGTATACCCAGTGATAACCTGATACCTTGGGCAGATGAATGAGAGATAGAGTAGAGTATAACTTACTTATCCTGAGCAAATTTGCCTCAGTCCCTCAGCCCTACCCCGCTTGCTAAGCCCTCGCTAAGCCCCTTCGGGTTAGCTTTATTCACTAAGCCCCTTGAGATTTCTTGTTCTGCTCCCAGACCTCCCGGCTTGCGTGCGCACCTGCTCCACAGACTTGACATCCGATGAGACATCTACTCCCTCCTCAGGTGTGCTATCGTTCTTGAGCTCCTTTTGCCGCTTGACCTTGTTGAGGTTCGTGAAGCCCATTTCCCATGCAACAAGCATGACGCTGCCGAAAACGGCAATGCCGAGATACATGGTCCGATCAATCGCCTTGCCATAGGCCACCAGGACCACTGCGAGTTCAGAGGGAGTCAGACCCGCGGCGCGGATGTTGCGGGCACCAGCCTCAATGATGACATCGGGGCTGGGCCCGATGAGCGTCGCTCGCTGCGTCAGTTCTTTGCGCAGGGTGTTGTTGAAGATGGCGTTGCCGACGACAACCCAAACGGCGGCGCCTATGTTCTGGCCGAATATGACAATCGCAATGGCCGTGGGGATCTGTTTCAGGGGGACGAGGTTTTGGATGGCGATAAATGACTACATGTGTAGGGAGATGTCAGATTTGGAGCACGACCCGGCAGTTGATTTGAAGCAACTTACACCTGAATTTCCCAAGCCGCTACCGATGCCGTAGACGCATAAGTAGCCGAACCATTGCCCGAAGGTAGTTGCGGGGCTCAGCATTGACATGAGTCCGTAGCCAACGGCTGCGATGGCACTACCCGCTAGAATCCAGGGTAGATAGTAGCCCGTAACTTGTATCAAGCCGCCGGTGACGAAGGTAAATATGACCAGGCCCAGGGTTACCGGAAGCAAATGCACGCCGCTCATCAGAGCCGAATTATTGTTGATGGTCTGGAAATATATGGCGAGGTAAAAGTCGCCGATGAGAACGCCGCCGAGGGAAAAGAATTGCGTCAATGCTGCTGCTCGGACGATAGGGCTCCTAAGAAAGGCAAACGGGATCATTGCACCGTCCCCTTCTCGGTGTTCCCAGAATAAAAAGAGCGCAAAGACAGCAGCGGCTCCGCATAGTAGGCCAATGACGACCGAGCTGTCCCAGGCATACTGGTTGCCGCCATACTCGAGGGCTAACAAAAGCATAATCGCAGCCGGGCTAACGAGGGCAAATCCGACCAGGTCTAGCGACTTGACGGCGGTGCCGAGAACCTGGCGCCAGGGAGGCTTGACAGTTGCCTCTGGCACTCGATTGAAGATGAGGCAGAGGCCAACGACAGCACCGATGGGTAGGTTGACGTAGAAGCACCATCTCCATGAGACGCCGGTTGTGAAGGCACCTCCAACGATGGGGCCGCACGCAAGACCAAGCTGGCCAATACCTATGTTGATTGCCTGAAACAAGGGCCGCCGCTCTTTTGGGACGCAATTGGCGACGGTGGTAAGACAGCCAGTAAACAGACCGGAAGAACCAAGGCCGGCGATGGCGCGGCCAATAATGAACATGGGTGACGATTGTGCCGCACCGCATATGGCCGAACCCAGCTCAAAGACGAAGAAGAAGGTGAGAAAGGTCCACTGGGGGAATTTCGGCTCAGTCAAGCGAGCGGAGTACAGGGGCGGCAGTCGACATACCTTGAGGGAGAAATAGGTGTAGATCTTGCCACTCAGTGGCTGGAAGGCAGCGCTTGCCAGTTGATAGGCACCCGAGTACCAGCCGATGTCTATCAAGGCGTTGAATTCGGTAGTAATGGCGGGCGTTGCGGTGGAAATGATGGCCAGGTCGAGGAAAAGGAGATAGTATGCCATGGTGGCGCCCGCCAGGATCGAGGCAAGCTTGAGGCCTGTAGGATAGTCGTAACGGTGCTCGCCATCGCCATTGCCATCGTTTTCTTTGGCGGCATCTTGGCCTGAGGCATTCTCATTCTTTACGACGCTCTCAACATCTTGTGCAGGAGGAGAAGTATGGGAAGAGTCCGAGGTGGGAGAATGCTCCATGTTTGGGCGGAGTGGGGAAGAGAAAGATAATAAGAGGAGGAGGAGGAGGAGGTGGAGGAAGAAGAAGAAGAAGAAAAAAGGTTTGGGTGCGTTCAATAAAGTAAGGGAGGGTAAAGTAAGGTAAGATAAGGTAAGGTAGGTAGAAGAGGTACTTAGGTACCTTACTTAGCCGAAAGGACAGAAATCTTATGCACTCACCCCCGGTGACGGGCTGCCGGGTCTCAGGCTGGACCGGTGATTGGCGCCATGGGAGCGAGTGCTAGGGCGATCTGTCGTATTCGTTTTCATGTGACGTAGGCCTAGCGCCTACCTTATGCACCTCATTCCCTTAGTAAGCCAGAGGAGGGGGACTGTCGACCAATCAGGAGAGGATCGCCTCTTTAGCGCCTACTCGGAATCTCCATTTTCAGGAATGTATCTCCTACATCCTCATCCTTGACATGTACATCGTCCATGGACTTTTTGACGCTATCAGCTCGGATTGCGGCTGGTAGCAGACCTGGATACGAGAGCAACAGTCGGCAGAAGACAGGGTGCTTGATCTCGGATATCTCTTTCAGTCAGACATTGATATCGGCTCTTTTCCCAGGTTGTGTTGTTACCTGTTTTTATTTCTTGGCCAATTTCTTAGATACGATAATCTTCCGACTCTGTTTACCTAGACTCGGAGATCTATCCTTGAGTATCAGAAAAAGGTTGATGGTTTCGACATATGTCGCCCGCTCGTCATCCACAACTGGGACCCATTTCAATGCTTCATTGTCTTTGAGGGTCATCCGTTCTTCCGCAAAGGTTACCCCTGGCGTTGGAAGTCTCCCTTCTTTCTTGACTCCTTGGCACGAGCTTCTAAAATATCCGCAATGGATTATATATCATCAACTAAAACGAGAATAGCTTCACATCAGCGTTATCTAGGCCACAAAGTTGCAGTGGAGAGATATTCGCTGCTTTTTATAGCGAAAATGAGGATCAGCTGTTGAAGTGGGCGAGTCCGGCGACTTACGTAGAGCCAAAATTTGATACATAAAAATTGAATATCGACCCTCGGAGAAGTTGTGAACGTCGATATAGGGTTTCTAGAATGCTTCGACAGGAGATCGCTCTACTGACCTTCGATGAACATCATAAGAAGAAGCGCTAATGTTAGGACCTCAGAGCTGCCGCGAATCATCACCAATCACCCCTGCTCTAAGCGATACTCCCTAACCCTGCAATTCGGGTCCAAAACCCTTTATGTGCTACAGACGTTGCTGGAAACATGCACAGCATACGAGCAGCATCGCTCGCAGTGTTCGGAGAAGCGGTTTAAGAAGCTCCGAGTCAGCTCTTAGTCACTTAGGTCTCTGTTGGCTTATACGAGGATACGCTGTGGTCAACTCGCAGATTCTGTGAGAAGCTTTAGGTTCTGTGGGTGGAGAAGGAAAGGGGGTTGTGGTGTCTGTAGGGTCGATATCTCGAGGCAATCACGGGCTTACTAATTCGAGCTGGTCTTGTGGATCGTTCTTCTCTTGAAGTTTTGGTCTTTGCCAAGGAGGTTGAGGTTGCGGAGTCTGTTATGTAGGGTACAGGTGAGGAAGGCTCGCGGGGTTTGGAGGATTGGCTTCTAGCGGTTAGTTGAAGGAGGCATTGCGTGAGGCTGGGTTAGGGTATATGGTCAGGGATCGTAGCACTTTTTGAGTAGGAATAGGAGGTAGGTCGTTGAAATTGTGCTAGTCTTCGAGGCAATCTGAAAAGGGTGTGAGTATGTTGGGGTTATGTATTGCTAGAGCTATTTACATGGATGAAGACCCCGTCCCGTCCTGTCACGAAGTCCTGCTCCAGTGACTGACTTCTCGATTTCTAAGTGTGAAGCGAAAGGGGACGGGATCATCTTATTCTAGTTCTCTGCTACCGAGGGTACTCAGTCTTGGGAGTTACCCCTATCATGCCGCCTACCATACCTTCCGCTCCGACGTGTTTTCGATGCATGACGGGTCTCCAGCCCCTCGCCACGAGCCGCAGCCGATCTCCCACTCAGTGGTCCCGAGACACTGAATTGCACCGTCAACACCCCGCGCGCTGGCAACGTCAACGAAATGTCATTGTTCGAAGCCACTTTTGGCCATACTACATTCCCCCAATCCACACCGTCAGTTGTCTGCACCAGTCCTTCTATCTTTGCCGCTGATCCCGGTAACTTCATGGTGACAACTTGAGCGGTATCATTGCGGTTGATAAAGGTGGCTTGCCAAACGTTGTTCGTACCCATGGATGCCACCGCAACGGTGCCGTAGGGAAGTACCTCGTTGGGAATATCGTATCGCACGGAACCGGGCCGGATAAAGTTTGTGAAGTGGCGGTAGACCCAGAAGCGCTTGGTCAGGTAGAAGTTGTAGTTTTTCGTGGTGGGGTAGTTGCCGTCTATATAGATGAGCGCGTCATTCCAGCCACTGCCATTCCTGGCAATGGTCGCGCAGTCAGCATTTGTGCTTGGGGAGCAGGCCATCATGGTGCTGACGGCGGTCCACCAGTCGAAGGACTCGGCGTTCACAAGCGTCAGCCATTGCCAGATCATGCGTGCCATGTCAAGGGCACTATCCATGGTGGGGTCGTATTGCGAGCTCATTGCGGCTGGTCCGGTCCATCCCCATCCGCGATGCATCCCGGAGGCGGATTGGAAAGATGAGATTTCCGTCATCCTGATTGGTGGGGGGGAGGCTCCGGCCGAGGAGTTTTTGATCAGCTGTCCGTAGTTCAAAAGTGTCGCGTCATCGGGCCAATCGTACATGTGGACAGCTATCGCGTCAATGTATTGGCCTTTGAGGGAGTCCGGCAACCAGTTGCCGTAGTTCTCGAGCGCTTCACTGGCAATTTGGCTTGTTTCATCGCCCATGATCTTCACGCCTTTGACGGCGGCTGAGGTTGAGACTGTCAATGCTGCTCGAAGTTGTTGGAATACAGTCGTTCGAAGGGTTTTTGACACTGCCATTCCTTCTTGTCCGCAGCTGGAAAATGAGTCATCCGGCTCGTTCATGGGTGAGATATAATCAATCGTGATGCCTTGACCGGCCCAGTACGCTAGAACTGTTTCAATGTAGTTGACGAACGCCGGTATTGCAGTCGGTTCAAGACTCCCGCCACAGGGAGCCAAAGTAGCGGAGGTTGCGTTTAGGCCAGAAGGAGCTGCATTCACGAAAAATGTGATGGACGACACGTTGGCTGCTTCGGCGGCTCGCAAAAAGTTCACGCCGCAGCCGTCCCGTTCCCAGTCATAAGTTCCATCAGTCTTCATAAATGACTGGACCGCTCGGGTTGAAGGTATACCAGGAGTGGTCACATTCTTGCTGTCCCGGTCTCCGCTGGCGCCCATGTTGTAACGGTAGCCACTAAGATAGAGCCAATCCTTTGAGAACAAAAGCTGAGATAGATTTTGTTGTTGAGCGTAAGGGAAGTAGTTGAGGTCGTTGGGCCACCAAGCGCCTGATGCGCCAAAAGACTTGATAGTTTGTTGAGGAATCGGTGTGATTACGACTGCGGCATCGACCATTAGCCGAAAAGTTGGTACATTCTGGGCTTCACTCACTCGAGGTTTGTTTCGGATCAGAAGCTTGCGCCTGATCGAAGCGCACTGGGTACAATCGTAAGTCCTGTAGTACTTGAGACACTGATGCTCCAGCATTAGGATTGGGTAAGCCCGAGAGATAGCTGTCACTATTGTTCTCAAGAGATTGCCAATACGCAATTTGCGAATAAAAGTATCGGTTGGTTGTTCCGCTGGTCAAGTTACCCGCAGCGTCTATAGTAACGGCTTCATTCCACACTGCAGCGTTTCCCAACGGTGTCAATCCTGTCACACTTGCTGGGGTGGAAGGAAGGCCATTCTTTCCTAGAAGTGAAATTTTTGCGTCGACGACTAGAAATGACGCTATAAAGAAGTAGAGACTGGTGTTCATCTTACAATCTAGATGCGAGCACTCAATTTTTTAGTAAAGAATGACAGCAAAACAAAAGAATGAGCTTAAAGTGAAAAGACAGTGCCTATTTGGGAAAATGGAGTAGAGCAGCAAAATGAACAGAGAAGAAAGATCATGAAGTAGTGAGAAGAGACGGCTCTAAATAGATGGCCCCGATATGGATGACGCGTAATCCTAAGACACAAGCCAAGCGTCCATCCTGTTTGATTAATAGCCCAGAGAGAGACATACTGGCCGCTGAAAAGAAAACAAAGCCGTGCCGTCTCCGCCGTGGCCTAAGCTTCAGGGTGGGAAGTTGTTAAAGATAGTGGAGCTCTCACGGTAAAACTCGGCACACAGCGCGAAGGCTGAAAGATGGAAACCACCCAGAGAATAAACAGCTTCTGGATCTAATCTTTGCCTGGAACTCACTCAGCCCCAACGGAAAGTAAACGTGGGGTGTTTCATCTGCTGGCTAATGCATCAGATCTGGAACTATTCGCGATTGCCGCCCATTGGCCGTGTCTGAAGCCTCAAAGTCATTGGAAGCGCTAGAGGCGCGCGAAAAAAAAAATCCTTCTTGGGTACATCCGTACTTGGCATTTGTGTTTCGTCTCGAAACTGGATGGCGCATAAGACTCACTTCCTCCCGTTTATCTCAATTTCGATAGGCTACAAAGCATCCGGCACACCTGTCCGCGTGACAAGAGCCTCGTGGCAAATTTACCGAAAAGTTGAACAGACGAAAATCGCGGGTGTACTATGAAATCTTTTTGCACTGTTGGCGTCTTGGGTTCGCAATGGAACACACGGGATGACGATAGAAGTGGGAGCTTTTGTGGAAGCCTTTGTTCTTTGTTGTAGCTGCTAGTCTTACTTGAATGGCTCCACTCCAGTGCAGTGTGTTGCACCTCTGTTTTCGACGCGTAAGCAGAAGACGGGACTACCCTGAGGTTGTTTTGGGAGACTTATCTCTCACAAGGAGACATAAGTTGCCGCTGTCCAGTGATCTTTTGCATGGAGGCACCTTGCGTCCATCTTATGGAGGTGAGGATTATTAATGTCAGATTACTGTTTAAGAGTATAACGAAGCATAAGATTGAGTTGTCATATGTGGTCTTGTACTTAGCGTAATGTACGTTGGGTAAACTAAGGTAGGATACCTTATCTATGATAGGTGAAGTTGAGCCTTTGTCTCTAAACACATTTGGTTGAAGTCTTCATGAATATACCGCCAAGCATAAATATACTTCACTGCCTCTTTTGAGACCGTTCTGCCAGCAACTCCTCAATATGCTAGTTAAGCCAGTAACGCCTCAGAATCTTTTCGTCAACTATCTTAGCTCCTATGATCCTTTTCAAACAAACTACCTCCGACGCTCCACACCCACAATCAAAGGGCTGAGCCATATCCCACTCGGTGCTAGGATAGAAGAAAGACAGCTCGTCCCCCTTTCGCAACGGACGGTGTTGAACAACTCGCACCTCAAGCCTTGTCATGTCAAACTCTAGCGACGGGTCACACGAATGGTTGATGAAGACGAGGTCTGAGTTGAGCTCGATTTCAGCGTCACGGGTAGCTTGGACCGAAGAGTACGAGCGACCAGGAGAGTATGTGACGCTCGTGATTCGTGCGAACAGCGCGCCGGGCGGCAAGGAGATCTTCGAGATTACGGAGGAGCCAAAGTCTACCTCGGACCTGTCCACATGAAGTAGGCTTGAAACATCGGGCGCCACCCACGCGGGGATTTTGAACCCCCCCTCTTGATGACGAAGAGTTGCTGTGGTGGTCATGTTTGTGGTTGGGGATCAGAGGTGATTTTGCGATCACGAATTATTGCTATTGAGGATCTGCGTTTGCGAATAGGGCTCGATTTTCCGATTGTGTTTGTATGAGTGCATGAGAGAACCGGAGGCCCTTTTATCCTTGAGAAAGTTCATTCGCAAATGCGAGCAAGTTCTGACAAAGGTGTTGAGCCATGATCGGAGACATTCGCTTATTATCTTGGTATCGTAGGTACTGCCTGACCTCATTACTTGAAATGATAAAACGGCTAGTATTGGGTTTTAGGAGAAGGCGAATCTCAGTGCATAGACTGAGAGCCGATTCGCCGGTACAACAGACCAGTGTTATGGGAGCGGCATACTTGTATGCGCAACTTGGGGTGGACACCTCATCAGCTGCATAAAGTGCATCATTCGGCGTATGAATTGCGTAATAGAGGAGATCGACATAAGTATAGGAATTCTGCTCGTCTCCCTGTTACAGGTGATAGGCTTGCGATCCTCGATGCTAAGGAGAGCCGGTCGTCATCGGCGCCATTTAGCTGCCATTTAAGGTACGCACCGAGCATGGCCGATTTGCGACCTCCGACTAAGTCCTGGACGTGACGAATCTACGGATGACTTCCGTCTTCCATAACTCTACAAAAGGGGAAAAAAAAGGGAACCTAAGAGGTAAGCGTTTGTCAGAATTATTTGCGCTGTCAGTCTAATTCTCTTCCGCGACTTTGGCTACCTTTTGGTACTGCAGTGCTGGCTGACTACTACGGAGTTGGTTCCGCGTAGTCCAAATCTTGAACGTGTTCGTTCAATCGACTAAGCCACCCAAAATCCGGCCTCAGCGCTAGGATAACGACAACACCAGGATGAACAATATCGACCAGGAAGTGGAGCTCATTCTCTTGGGACAGATTCACTGCCATCGGATTCACGTAACAGCGCAGCCGTTTAAACTTCGCCGATTCTCTACTTTCCGTCAGTCCTCCTTTGTGTTCCCTACGCCCTAGACGCTAGTCCCCGGTCACTGTAGTCTTCCCCCGTTGCTGAGGAACAATTTAATGAGACCGCCATTCGATGTACTCGAACGCGTTCGGTTGAAAGGTTGCGGCCCGAACAGAAACGTATTATATCACACCCTCGTTGCCTGAATTGAATACACAGGCCGCTGGTGCGCTGTAGGATGACTGTTTTCAAACAAAATTTAGTTAAAAAGGTGTTTTCAAATCATGTCATCTCCGAAGCACATTAGCGAGCTCGTCGTACCGTATTGGGCCTCAATATCGCTTTTTCAGCACTACAAGGGGCCCTGATACCTATACTAACCTCACCTGACGCCTTCTCCTACTCATGATGTGTTACTGGCGAGTTGCTTTTACTTAAGTACCCTATCCATCACCAATCTATATGATACGCAGGTCCGTCGTTTCTCCTACCACAATATCATGACAACCCAAGATTTCGCTGCTGGCTCTTGTTCAGATTGCTCGATGGTCCTCGTTAGTGTACTTTGTGAGAGCATCAGAGTCTGCTAAGGATTCCGAGGCTCTTTCTTGGCGGTAAAGAGCTCGCGTGTGTACGTTTCAAATAGTGAAATGTCTGAACGAATGGGCAGGACAGCGCGACAAACTGCGACGTATCAATGCCGCAAAGTCCATGAAGGTTTCTTGTATGAGGATAAAGCTAACGATCCAATCGGATCATTCTATCTAACAAAGACGTTTGATCTCTTGCTCCGCTATAGGAAACCCGTCAACTATTTTGATAAGGAAGCCAAAGCAGGAAGCAGGTTCTCTATCATTTTCTTTATCACTTATCAGCTTTTTCGCTTCTGCTTTTCTGAGACAAAAGAAAAGCATTTCAACAGTTCAAAGTGTCATGAGCGGATCTTGTTCTAGCGTACTACGCGCCCCGCATGTCTCGTTTGGAAGCCTATCCACCAATCGACTGGCCCCTCAGACACACTGGGATAAGCTCCGCAGATAACACTTCCACCAATGCACTGCCCCGCAAATCGAGATATGGTCCGCAGATGACATTTCCACAAATACGCTGCCCTCGGGTACACTTACGCTCCTCAGAGACACTGAAACAAGGTCCGCAGACAACGCGTCCACCAATCCGTTGCCCTCGAGTATACTGAAATAATCCGCACATAACACTCTTGAGTCATTGGGAAGATACGAAGGTAGCTTGGCCTCAAAAGGAAACAACTGGCAGAAGAGACATAAACGCCATTCGCTGTAAGCTTGGACATTAAAGCTTATGAAAAAGACTGTAAACAAATATATTATCGCTAACAGAAGAATCCATTCAGAGTTTATGTTGTATGCGAGGCTGAAGGGTTGATTGTCTGACTGGGTAGAAGAAACTACCTGAATATCCTGTGAAACCTCTGCCCCGGTCGTTGCTACCCATTTATTATTTCTGTGCTGGAGTGCTGCCTCATGATTCCAACCACAATAGCACTGCTTTCCCCAGTTGACGAGATCCACCATTAGTTCAACCACATAAGTACCGCTTTCCCTGCTGAAGAAATGCATCGAAGCCATCGACATCATATCGCCAGTTCCACGAATCCCCAGACATGCTAATGCTCGGCATCAGGGTCTCAACGCTTGCACTTTGGGCACTTATCGACCTTGAGATGTGGTTTGTTGCAAGCCATTCCGTCCTTATTCTTGTTTTTACACCTGACCATGTGCGTCTTACAGAAACCGCCGTCCTTGCGACAATTCCCCTTCATTCCTTTCCCAGGACCTCCACAGTGATGAGATGGGTGCATTTCGATTAACGGCTTGAGTTAGACTCGTGGATGCACTGGAGGATGCGTAAACGATGTTGGCCTCTTTCTGTGCAGTTTTGAGAGTAACTTGCTGATTGGATGTGATTGAAGTAGTTTTTGGATGATGTAGGATTGATTAACTTATACAGAGTGAACAACTTAAATAGCCTCTCCCAGGAAAGTGTTATATCTAAAGCGTTAACGACACATGTGTTATACATATCTCAAAGCGTTTCGAAGTGCTATGTCCTGTCCGTTTTCTCTAAGTGACGCGTGTTATCCGTGTATCGAGGGAATGCATCAAATTCCATCATCGGCTAATTACAAAGAGAGAGTGAATCTTTCTGTGTCATGCAAGATACGGAACTTAGTTGCACCTTCATGATCCGGCACACCAAATTTGTTTGTATATGAAGGCATATGTTTGTCAAAGGGTGACTTCAGTCAGCCCTATGACTCCAATTCCGCGCTAGAGTACCAATAACACCCGTACCCGCATTCCTTCCTCAAAACTCACAAAAAGAACAATCATGTTTACCACTTCTTTTTTAAAACGACCTGTGTCAGCTTCAGTACGAAGAAGTAGATCTTTGGGACCGATAAGGAATGCTTGAGGGGACGACGACTAAATAGAAAGGTGGATGACTGTGATAATATTTACTAAGGAAGCAGCACGCAGCTGCTGAAACAAAGACAATACCGTTGAAAATCCTACAGACGAGCGAGAATCTCTTTGTTCAACGCCAAGGATAGCAAAAGACCTCAGCGCATTGTGTCTTTGTTGGCGTACTGCGTACCAGACATCAGTCAATCATCCAAAGAAATCTCTCCGCCGTGAAGAATCCTGCGAAACCTACCTTCCGAACAACAACCTCGATCAGAAATCACAAGAATGACTCCGAAGCCCACAGAGATGATCCAGGGGAATGGTCAAGACCAAACGACTATGACAGAGTTCACTTCGGAAGAGATAAACGACGAGGCGGCCGCAGGATCGGAAAATGGCTCGATGCATTCAAGAAGCGACCAATCTGACACTTCGACACTGAAGTATACACAGGAATCCTACAGCTCGTTCAAGACACGGGTAGAGAGACTATGTCAAACGCTCTGGCCTCCGAAGAAATCTCTCAGACAGTACTTGGTTTACAGTAGAACAGCAACACGTATGCGCACAAACAAAATTCTTCGTCCTTTTGTTCCCTCTCAAAAGACAGCCTTGATCGAGCGCCTCAGAGGCGGTGACTTTAATCGAATCATTGGTATAAAATTGCCAACGTCAAGGAGCACAAAGAATATGGATCGCAATCTAATTCTTCGAATACCCAGATGGGGTGATCAAGGCAAAATCGAACGTGTGGCTGCAACCTTGGATTACGTGCGTCTGAATTCCAATATTCCGACAGCCACTGTTCTTGTAAAGGACTTCAGCGATGATAATCCGCTGGGTAGTCCCTATCTCATTCAAAGTCGACTCTCCGGAAGGGACCTTGAGGTTCTGTGGCCCGACCTCAGCCATTCACAGCGATGCGCAATTGCTCGTGAAGTAGGAATTGTCATCAAAAACCTCTTGTCGTTGGAGAGTCCGGTAGGAGGCCATATTGAAGCGAAACCCACTAGTACAGGCTCGGCTATAACTCTCAACATTGTCCCGTTTGACCTCAAAGATGAAACAGACAACCTCATCGAAGAGTCGGAACCGCAAAAGCCACTTCTTCAGGGAGATCAGCGCCAAAGCCAATCGACCGTTGACTTCTTCCGATCTCAAATTGCGCGCTGGCGGACGGTTGACCTCGCGAGCAATGGCGGCTTGGTTGACCATTCAGTTGAGCTTTGGGACGGCATGCTCAAAGTCGCCGAAGAAATGAACGATCTGGGTCTTTTTACATCTAAAGGTCATTGCCTCTGTCATGTCGACTTACAAGATCGTAATATCATGGCAAAAATCAATCCTGATGGCTCCATCAAAGTCACTGGAATCCTTGATTGGGATGACGCTGTCTTTGCACCCAAATTCGTCAACTGTGAGCCTCCTGGATGGCTATGGGGCTTCGACCCTGATAAAATTCCGCACCCCGACTTACCTGCTTGGCCATATGAAATTCCAGGGGCCAAAAACGTGCCTGAGAGTCTGGAGAAGCAAGAGCTGAAGCAAATTCTTGAGGAGTACGCAGGTCCTGAGTACTTGAGCATGGCTTACGAAGAACACAATCGTATGAGTCGAGCGCTGTTCAGAGTCGCAGTGTTCGGATTGACTGCAGGTTGGTATTACGAAGCCGCGGAGAGTATCATTTGCGATTGGGAGAAACTTCGCCAGGCTTTGAAACAGTAGACTCGGGATATAATTAGGGTACTAGCACTATCCACATGCAAGCAGGTCCGTGTTTATCACTGTGTATGTTTCAAGACTTGCTTTTCTGCATTCGAATGCTGTTTATACCTGACATGATTCTAATTAAGTAGCCTGTGAATATATTCGCGATGGTATATTGCTGATCCGAAGCTACCAGAGCACACAAGCATTGACTCACCTTCAAGGAGTCTCCAGGACGTGATTTCAGCTTGTAGTCAATATGTTGGATTCGTATCTCGAAAAGTCACGAGGTCCTGCGGTAAAAAGAAGGAAGATGAGAAATTCAGGTAAATTCATGAAACACTCGAACAGACTGATTTCGGGAAATAGATTAAAGAATCTTCCACTTCGAGAAGACAATCTACGGGAGCAATTTCGCCTTCCTTAAGACGCTCCATACATTGATTGAGGCTCCCCACGTGGGGGGTGCTGCATGTTGGAATCATGTTGGCCGTCGCCAAAATTTGCCGAGCGCCCAACGCGATAAGATGCCGTAATGAGTATCCGTTGGCCGTAGCTTATTACAACATCAAATATATTAAAGTATATTAATCCATCTTTTCTTCTGGACCCTTACCTACTTCTTTTATCTCGTGAACGCCTTGCGAAGTACCTTGACAGTGGACGCGGGTCATCGACATGCACTCTTATCTTAGAGGAGTCGAGTTGGAAACAGTGGGTATCACGATCCACAAAGTACTCGGAACATTCAAGCGGCCCAAATCAACCTCTGCTATCTCGGCCTGTAATGATGAAGCCTACCTACCTACCACTTCAAGGTTCTACGGATGAAACATAGCTCGACGGCTGGTTATATGCTGAGAACCGCCTGACAATTGTTCCGTCAGTGATTGCCTTCCAGAATCAGCACCTGATCTTTGGACTTTTCGATTGACAAAGTAGGCTGCCGGGCTGACTGGGAATCGTTGTTTCACTATCGTAAGCATTCCTGCACCCTCACTGAACAGACCGAGGACGGTCCGACTTGGAGATTCAGATTCAAAACTAATCTGGCCCGGCCGAGAGTAAACCTTCTTCAAAATTTATATTAACTCGTATGGGTTTCATTGCATGTGCCTTCCTTATCAGTCAATCAATACTTCATACTCCAAATTTCCTGCCATGATCAAGCGCTCTCTATCTAAGATTCAAATTGAAGGGACAGTCGGTCACTAGTAGGACCCACGATGTGCCCTGAAAATGATGTAACATATGTCGTACATGTGGTGAATTGTACTGCGTTGTTGATTACCTGCCAAAATGTTCATGATAAGATCAAAAGCGGACTACAGATGCTCGTTTCCGGTTAAGACACCGCAAAGCGACGGTATGACGCAGGAAGATTGCTGTTACACCTTGATGTTTGCTTGGTTTCTCTTTTGGGAAGAGAGGCACAGTCCGTGTTGGTCCCCACTTCGATACTACAATCATGGCCGAAGGCAAGCTTTCAGGGCTGACCTCGCCGCTTGTACTGCGCACGTGTTTCCAAATGCATCTTTCATCACTTTTGATCCAATCAAATTTTCCTTACAAAAATGCTCAGCCCGTTCGGGATATGAAGTCAAATCAGAGTGACGCGCAACATAGATCACCAAGACTGGCTTTGGTAATCATAACCTAGCAATGAACCCATAGGATCGATTCCGGACCATCCACAAAATTCTTGATCAACATTGTCGCTCCCCAGCTTCCCCCCGCTTCCATGACCTAAGCCCGTGGATACACTCACAACAAATTATGAAAGTCTTCACTTCTTCCGTGGGCATCGAGCTCCTTTGGCAGGTCCTCCTCTTTATGTTTTCTACCACTAAAGCTTCCCCAACGATATCGCCCAGAATGGTACCTCGCCAGGCTGCAAGCCCGAGTCAAAGCTCGGCTTTCAACAACACTGCCATCCATGGCATCTCAAATACGACCCAAAGTCGCATTGCAGCTAGCAGCACCGCGTCTGGCAACCTTTCCTACAGTAACTCTTTGACCCGCAAGATGTCCTCCAGCAACGCCACAGGGGTCAACTCTGGGGGCGGAGACGCTACCACTGTGCCGATGGTCAATTCCCCAATAGTCCTTCCCGCATTCTCTGCATGTACCTCGAGAGACACACGCACTGTTACCTTCACGTCCGAGTTTGCTCATCATACTGGATTTGAAACAATAGGCGACGAGCAGGGGTTTTGGAACGACACTGGGGCGGTATGGGTAGTCAAGGTAGTCTCATTGGATTACTCTATCCAAGCGTTAGGAACCTTTGACGACACAGATGAAGCCCTGAGTAGCAGTGCCATAACCGCTGGCTCAGCAAGTACGGCTTTTACAATAAATGTTCCGACTCAAGGATGCGAAAGTATGTATCTTGAGATCATTTCAAATGCTCTGGAAAGTCAGTATCTTTAACACGTGACATCATACAGTCTCCAGGCCTGCTATCAGCTGGTCTGTTGAACCTACGCAGACGACATCCAACGTCGAAAGTACATATACACTCAGCATCTCAGGCGTATACCATTGCGCTTCGAACACTATCCTCAACCCCCCAGAATGTACTCACAATCCTGCTGTAAGACCTTTTCTCTTGTGCCGCCCGTGCTTGACTGATCCATAAGAATAGTTCGCTCTGACGCCGGAGAACTGGAAGGCACAGAATGTCGACCAGCTCTTGTTCGAATGGTGGTATGATTACAAAGATGATCAATGCGATCCTTCGGACCTCGGAAGTTCAAATTTGAAGAAACTTCAGCCCCCTAATAGGTCAAATAACTGGGTATGATACCTTCCCTTCACATTTATAGATGACAGCCTTATAAAAAGTGACAGCCAGCTGAGCTAGCCTACTGGGCGGCCAATCTCGAAGCATTTGACTGTACAATGGCTGGAGTTACCTGCGTTATCTCGGAGAATCCGTGCGATTACCGTGAGTTCTGACCATCCCATCCGACCTCTTTGACTATTCCTTGAGACTGATCCCCGCCAGCTGGTATACCACCTTGGGCGTTCCTTGCACTCTCAGCTGCGATGAACTTGCATTCCATCTTTCTTGCTATCGACGTGGGTTCTTGATAGTCACTTAACAGCTGCAAAGGCTGACTTACGCTTCATAGGACGCACTTGTAAAGGCCATTCTTTCGAATACTTTGCTTTCATACACCGTTCTTGCCGGTTTTATCCAAGATAAAGAATCTCCTACTGAAAAGGCCATCCTCGCCCTTACCTTCATTGGCGCCATTGTTGGGGTTATAGGAATATTTTGGACTTTACTAATTCCAGCAGCTGTAGTAGAAGAGGTAGCAGTAGAGGCAGCGGAGATAGCAGAAGAAGTTGAGTCAGCCGCATCCGAAGCCGAAGCCGAAGCAGACAATATAATCGCACAGGCAGCAGGACGAGTTGCAGAGGGAGTTTCAAGCCCAAAGCAGGTCCCAAGCCAAGGCGCCGCAGTCTATGGTTCCATACCAGGAGCTTTGATTACTGGATCAGCTAGTTCATGGAGGACCATTGTTGGCGATCACGCGTATGGACTTGTGAATAGTCTATTTTGGTGGCCAGCACTGACGTTTCAACAGAAATCCTCTCGCACAGATCCAGAACTACGCACAATTACTTGACCTTAATTGGAACCAAACAGAGGCTACGTTGCTCAACTACAACGATGCCTTGTTTAGCAACAGCAGCTGGTCGGCCTTGTTAATGTAAGTCCTCGGTGGTCTGTACTCTTTCTGTCCTCACTCCTGTTAGGTCAGCCCTCTTCGGTGGCATCTACGCCCAGAATCATACACAATGGACGAAACTTGAGCTCATAGAAGCCATGAATGTAGATGTGACTTCTCGGATGATCAACAATATCTGGGCTCAATCCCAGGTCTACGTACAGTTTACAGACCTTGGAGATAGTAGGATGCCTCCTCAGCAGCTGCCCCCAGAAACGAAGAATGACTGATGCAATCTTAGCCGATAATTCAACAACAAATTGCGAGGCGGACCTTCACGGCCCTCAAATTTCCAAGTACTGTGCCGATGGCGGAGTATATTATCTCCAGTCCTTGACGTTTTCGGGCTCGGGGAAGCTGGCGAGACCAAATACAAATGCACCTTATGGATTCGAGTCGCTGGCTGATGTTGGGATTGAAGCATGGGTGAGTCTATGACCTGATCCGTATTGTTGATCAAGAGTAGCTAATTCGCGCTTTCATTAGTGGGTCTGTGCTGCATCGGCAAAGCTTTACAGACAGTGTAAGGAAAATCGTGTCATCCCTTCATCTCTCTCGAGAAAAGATCTCACAGCCTGAGTATCGGCGAGGCTACATCGAGGCGTTACGAGACATGGAAGTAGAAAGCTGACCTTGTTCAAACTTGCAGATGGCTTCAACGTGGACTACACCGATGAATTTGCGTTCACGGAAGCCATGAGTTCCATGATTGCAGACAACCTAGGCAACACTCAAGGCTTGATCGGTCAAGTAAGTACATCCTGTAAGGACCAACGAGCCAAATATTGAACTGCTTCGTAGTTTCCAGGCGAATGGAGTCTCCCAGTCTGCGACGGCGGCAAAAACTATTACGGACGAGACTACACCCTCAGCGGCGGCAACTACAGCACCGGATCCGAAAGCGACGCCGCCTTCAACAGCAATGGTCCTCATGAATGGGTGCCGTGCGCTTGCGGCTACCAGGGAAACGAAACTTCCCTCTTTTATCAGGCGGCTAATTTTTGGAACATGTCTTGGACGGATCAGGTCATTGTGAAGGATTCGTGCGCGAGGACTATGACGTATAATTATAATCAGGGGTTCTTGGGTATCAGTGGTGGGCCGCCTCCGAGCCATACGATTGATTATTCGCGGGCCAATTCTGGGCTTGAGATTTCTTTTTCGCCGGCGACGGGGAAGCCGGTTCCGCAGAGTCCGCCTTGGTATGTGTGAGAGTTGCTTCGATGACGGGGCGTGGAGGAGGGTGATGGAGGACAGTGGTTCAGGGAATCTGGTAGTGTGCGTTGCTTTTTCCGTTGGCTGGCTTTTTTGTTTTGTTGTGCTAGACATAGAATTTTGGGCATAGGATTTTGAGCATAGAATTTTGAGTATAGAATTTCAGCTTTTTTTATTAGCCCGGTGATACTCATTGTTAGGACCGCCATAATAGGAAATAGATATCGATGCGTTTAACAATGTCTCTGGAAAAGGCTATAAACCAAGAGCACAGGAAGAAGACTGCCAATCAAGTATCCCAATTCTCAGTCTCTTTAATCTTGCTTCTCGAAATCCTATCTCGGATTCACTTCTACACTAGAACTAAGCTTTTTCTGCTGAACTGAGAAGACTACTTAACGAGTAGAAAAGCAGTACATGTGCCAAAATTGAATCCTCTTTGCAGCAACGAATCCTTCCAACGCAGCCAGTATAGAGCGTAGTTTGGATTAGTTAGGGCGGTTTTTGTTCGGTTAAATGGGGAAGATTGATCAGGGGGCCACGTTGAGGAGGTGACTGAGCGGTTAGATGCATCTCGAGGTCACAGATCGCCGGGTAGGAGGATGTTTCTTCTTCAAATACCTATACTTGCCATACTTGCTCGTATTCCTCAAGCCCGGATCCACCTCGCAAGCGTTCTTTGTACTAGGCTACTTGCAGTTAGATCTATATGCGGATCTAAAATCTGGGGAAAGCTCCTGATGTGTTAAGGTAATGTAAAGTAAAGTAATGGAGAAGATAGCGCGACGCTAAAATAATCGCGCCCTTCCATAAGATCCGGGGAATTTTCCTGCAGCGCCGTCACACAAAGATTTAAGAAACACACAAAGATTCAAGAAACAGCATTATCGCCAACTTAGTATCATGGTTAAAGTCGGTATGTACGAGTTGAAGTCTTGACTGGTCTCGTTTTGCTGAATCATAAGGGTAGCTGTCCTTGGCGCCGGTGGAGGTGTCGGCCAGGTCGGTTGGATACTATGGAACGCGCAATTGGCTCACAGCTGATGATGGCCTGGTTATGCATAGGCACTTTGTCTCCAACTTCGCCTGAGTCCTTTGGTGGATAAGTTGGCGCTCTATGATCGTACTAAAGCGCCCGGAGTAGCCGTCGATCTCTCTCATATTCCATCTAAGCAAGTAAGTGGGCGTGCATCAATCTCATGGTACATGAGTCTCCATACTCAAAAGCCTCGAACAGGTTGTCAAAGGCTACAGAGCTATCGATAATGGGCTTACAGAAGCTCTTATGAATGCTGACATAGTTATTCTGGCTGCTGGTCCCGCCGGTTAATCTCTTCAACCAACATTTTCCAAGAGGCATCGAAATCGCTAACGATCTTCTCAGTCCCTAAGGACGCTATTATTAAATCCCGAAATGATCTCCTACAATTCAACGGCCCTATCGTCGGCTCTTTGGTTGAAGCGTGCTGCAAAACATGCCCGAAGGCTTTTCTAATGATTGTCTCAAACCCTATCAATGCCATTGTCCCATTCGCGGCTGAAGTCCTCAAAAAGCATGGCGTATTTGATGCCCGGCGTCTGTTTGGCATCACGACCCTTGATGTTGTCCGCGCTGAGACATTTCTTGCTGAAATGCTAGACAAGAAAAGTGAGCTTGGGACTGGACCGGTTGTAGATGTTATTGGTGGGCACTCGGCCGAAACTATGATACCGTTGTTTAGTCAGGTAGAGGAGGCGAGAACACTCTCGGATGCCCAAGTTGACAACCTTATCTACCGTGAGTCGAACCAGCCAGGATGCCGAGTCTTAAAGTATGGAATGGCTGATCACAATATTGGAGGTAGACACTATTTACGGTGGCATGGAGGTGTTCCTCGCAAAAGAGCGGAAAGGCGCCGCAACCTTGTCGACCGCATATGCCGTTTTCAGGTACTCGGAACCCACTCTGTTTGACGAAAGGCAATACACTTGTATCGTGCTAATGGTGCTGCGCCATCAGAATTGTAGTACGAGTATGTCGCGCTCTAAAAGGCGAGCCTGGGTTGCGAGAATGCGCTTTCGTCTACCTGCCAGGCATCGACGGCGGAAAGAAGGTTGCAGAAGCTGTTGGCGTAGACTTCTTTGCCGCGCCTGTTGAATTTTCAGTACGTACAGCCAATGTTGACTGGCTATCCTCGCGCGGTTACAAAGCAATACTGATGTAGAGAAACCAGAAGGACGGAGCGGCCAAAGTTGTTGATCCCTTGCAGACCTTGAATGATAAAGAAAAAGAGACGATGAAGAAGGCTGTGAAACAGCTATTGGAGGATGTAAAACTAGGCAGTGAGTTTGGCGACCGCTGGAGTCGTACCACAGAGCCTAGTTTGTAAGCAGAATGGATTGCCATCTCTGTGTTGAAATTAGGTGGTTGGATTCCCAGCCTTCTCTTGGCGGTTGTCCCCCAGCCACCCGAAATAGTATGATAAATAGGACAGCTCCAGGGGAGCTTCTGGAAATTAATCAATGCTTCTTGAACATCTAGAGACCTAGATTTTAATAGGTTATGAGCCCGGGTTCCGCCTGGGTTATATCGATCAATTATGACTGAATTATCTTCTTCTTTCAAGTCCGTTATTCTATAATTAATAGACGATAACTACCCCGAATAGTATATTAATATTAAGGCCGAATTACGAAAAAAGAAGCTTTGGGAGTTTATATAAAGTGGTCCGGATCTAGAAAAGGTAGGCCCAATATAAGCTAAATAGCTTAATTCGGTAATAGATACGGCCGATATTATAACCTCTACGATAAGTAGCCCCGTGAAAAAGAAGCTTACGGCTAATATATTCGATAATAGCTTCTTAATGATGTAGTAACTCGTGGCCTTGTATACCCCGAAGGGTAACGCCGAGTTTATGCGATTAACTCGTAAATACTATATACTTCGATACGACGATTTCGATTCAATGATAGCCTATCTCACCCAAATCAAGACTCTCGAAGAGCCCAGGTTTTCACTAAGATTTGGGAGGTAACACCCGGGATGACTGCCGATAAGGCCAGAAACATGCTCTTAGACGAAGAAAGACGGACTACAAATAGGACTCCGGCTTTAGATATATATCTCTATTAATTATTCGCAGCATTACGGGCCCCCGAGAAACGAATCCTAAGTAGAAGACTTAAGGAGAGTAAGGAGAATCCTTTAGAATACCCTAAGTGTGGGAAGCCTTATAAGGAGAAGGACTGTTGGAAGTTGTACCCGGAAAAGGCCTCGGAGTGGCTATAAGAAAAGTGGATAATTGAGAAGAGGTCTCGGAAAAGGAAGTACGAAGATGAACCAGAGGTGTATTAACGGCTAGGGGGGCTTATTGGTGACGGCTAGAAACGAGATAGAAACGAGCTAGGAGGGTAGAAACGAGTCGGAAACGAGGCCTATCGGTGACTACTAGGAAGGTGTATCGGATTTTCTGGCTAGGAAGGCCTATCGGATTTATGAATAGCTTTATTTGTGAGTGGTTTTGGTAGATTTGGTGGATTTGGCCATGCGAAGGCCGGTAATAGGGGAGTGTTGAAATTAGGTGGTTGGATTCCCAGCCTTCTCTTGGCGGTTGTCCCCTAGCTACCCGAAATAGTATGATAAATAGGACAGCTCTAGGGGAGCTTCTGGAAATCAATCAATGCTTCTTGAATATCCAGAGACCTAGATTTCAATACTCTGTTTATGACTTGAAAATGAAATCGTGCAAGCTTAGCTAAGCAGTTGTCTCTATCGACATTTCCAATGTTCGCGTAGGATGTCCGTGAACTCAGTCCGTGTCTCATTGTCAAAAAGACCCTTTTATATACGGTGGGTAGGTGTTGAAGCTTTCACTGTGTGTGGACTCCAGTATTCGGTGTATAGCGCCATTCTCCTAGCTTTACCGTCCTCGTTGACGAGTTTTCACTCTTAGTCGCCTTGAAGGACCCAAATCGACAATGGTCCTTTGGACTTAGGTATACCCCCTCGTCATGCGATTGGAAGTGCCAGGAGTAGTCTTCCACTCGTTCAAGGCGATGCCATCGGCTTGAGCTCCTTTGGTGTTTCGCCAACTTGGAGTATCGAGAAATCATGTTCGGCGTAGATTCGCTAGGACTGCTGCTGTTGTAAAACTTTCGTCCTAAATTTGTGTGAAGGTTGTCGAGCTCATAGCTGCATGCGTGGCGGTAGGGCGATTTAATGGAATTGTGTAGATAGGCTTTCTTGGTAAGGTATTAATAGATCGCCGAGTAAGCGCTAGGTAGATTTCTTACTTATTGGAGTATCGACCCTCAAGATGGTGGGCACAAAACTCCGGGTTAAAACTCGGACATACGTCTAATTATATATGATAACGACTAAATGCTTATCTATAGTGTTCATAGTGAGCTAAGATCCAAGCCATAGATGCTGGGCCATATACAATTGCAAATGCATGCGCTCCCCTGCGCAATCTTTTCTTATTGGGATTTATTGGGGGCTGAGGTGAGATGTTGCGTAAGAAAATCGAATACGAAGAGTGGCAATAGATCGAATGTTACAAGATGGGGCGGGGGTAATGAATCGGACTGGGTCTTTAGTCACAAGGTCTCTAGCAATAAGGTCTCTAATCCAGCCACGCTATATCTATGCCTACTCGACACATTTTTGAATTTTCCTTAGTCTACGTTGCGGAGCACGTTCTCTACCAGTTTCAAGAACACAGTAGCAAGTCTTGGAATTAAGAACCAGCTTCGCTTGATGCTATAAGATCAGAATGGATCAAAAATTGCTTTTACGCTCGCAATGTAACCATATTGTTGAATTGTGAAAGGCGCAGCCCTCCATTACGTGTTTCATCAGGTACAGCTCGTCCTCTCCAACTGTCAGCCTGCTTAGGGGCTAAAAAAAAAAATAGGGTGATTTGAAAAGATCTAAAGTGGTCACTGCAAACATGTCTAACGATACACTGTCCTCGCACGATGCCTCTATCGTAGCGCTACACATATCTTTCTAGTAGGAGTAGAACGCACGAGATTACAGGACTACATTCTGCGCTTTATCGAAATATCCTCACCGTTTCAAGGTGATCTTCGATACAGAAACTGTGAAAAAGTACGTAAAACTTGCAGATTTGTGTGGCTCTGTAAGACTCGACCATGTTGCAACTTCTGCTACTCCGCCAGCTTAGTAGTAGCTACAGGGTGTCTCAGCATCTAAGGATTGCTTCTTAATCTCCGAGTCTCAAAAGAATAATCCTGCGCCTCGACCTACGATTATAAAGAGGAGCCTTCTCGCTGGTTCTATACGCTCCATTATCAACCTCATCATATCATTCAACCAATCTCAAGATATTATTCTCTAATTTCGTGTTCCACTTATCATTCAGCTTACTCCAATAGATACCAATCGCTATTCTTTACATTATGCGTCCAACCTCTTTTGCCTACCTGGCAGTTCTTTGTCCGATGCTTTCTCAAGCCTCGCCAATATCTACTTCTGGAGACATAGATGGTCTGGAGAAGCGCACAGGGAACATCGGAAGCTTTGCAAACTATCTTCCTGACTGCACGGAAGACCCTAGCAATGCTGTCGGTCCCAGTAGTTATACTGACGGAAGCGGAGTATACGTTTCATCTTCCTGCGACAACGGGCTCACTACACCTGCAGTCAATCGGTTCCATTGCTGGTACGGGGATCTCATGCTTTCCGTCAGTCGAGGACTTTCTGAACGTTGACTAGGACAGACCTTTTTGTCGTTAACTACCAGGCTATGTACTCCAATTGGGAGAACTCAGGTAAATAAATGGCTCATATTATCCAAGACTTCTGAACAAGGATTAACATACTTCCAGGCCAAGTAATCGACTGCGCGACTACAAGTACCTGCAGCGAGGCCAGTATCAATTTGAATCAATCCTGTACCACCGATTCCACAACTTGGGACAACACTCTCGGAGGATCAATCCAGGCCCAGATTCCTCTCTGGTTCCACAAGGACGCCTCCATTACGCCTAGCTTCAACTACGACCATAGCTTTGGTGGTGCAAAAGATGTTCAGATATGCACCTCCGCCTCCTCAACAGGGTATGTGATGTATCTTTGCGCAACCATGAAAGACGACACCTAACACCCAACAGCACCTGCAACTGGAACGATCAGAAGTGTCACGCTATCTGGACTGCATCGAGAAACGTGCAAGTCAACGGTTACTTGCGCAGGTCTTGCAACACCCCTCGCAGCGGTAAGTTTCACGTTCATTAAGTCTACTTGAGGCGCATATCGAGTCTGTTCAAGTCTACTGACTTTGATATCCTAGGAACGAATGTACCCAACTCGTCAAAGCGCTCTGATGGTTATTATACGGTTGGAATGCAAGACTATAATTTCCAAGTACCGAATAATCGTATCGCTGGGTGTAGTGCGGACTGTGGTGATCTCACCTACCCCGATCCGACCCCGGGTAATGGAGCTGTTGTGCAAATCACAGCTTGAAGTTGCCCAGTGCTATTGTGTTAGTGTGCTAAATTGTAAGAGTATGAGAATCGGAACGAATAGTAAGGAGAGTGGATGGAGGTTACATGAAGGTTGTTTAAAGGTCTATTGAACTTATATTGTATATTATCGATTTTGCAGTCGTTTTTACCTTTTTTCCTACAATCGATTAGTCTTAGCTAAATCGGAGTTAATAGCGATCTATCCGATACTATTACGTAGTATAGCGATTAAGAATCATAATCTACGAGCTATATCTATAGATCTTATAGATATTCTATAACTTTATAGCTTTATTCCTATAGATTTTCGGAGTAGATTATAAAATATCTATAAAATTATGTTGAATACTTTCTACGTTATTCTTCGAGCAGACTTCTTAGGAAACTGGGGGTAGCACCTGGGTGACAGGGGATAAAGCCCTGGTCAGGGTACTCTTATTGCGGTGATTAGCCCGTAATGGCCCCTATCTATAGCTACTCTAACCTTGACTTTCAGAATGTCTCTGAAATTTCTGAGAAGGATATCAAAATCGCGGCGACGCATCTCTGGTAGGAAGATATGCCAGTCTGGCAGAGTCCATTCATGGTAAAGACGACCATGAGTCCTAGGAACGTAGTATTGACCGTGGAGCCTGAAGAAAGGATCACAAAGATAGCATGCGCTCTTGCTGGAACAGATTGTCCTTGGCCGTATCCTTTCCGAATTCGGCTCGTAGAAAAAGAGAAGCTGAATCTCTGTATGTACGTTGACGCTCCGTACGAGGATCGTCTGCCAAGGAGCTGGGCTCGCCGAAAGATAATGATCGATCCATCGAAGCTATATGGTAAATGTTCGCGGATGGGATACTTTATTCTACTAAGTTATCTGGCTGAAGGATGTCGTTTTTCGAAGGATAGAATACTGTTGGAATTTGGCCCCACATGGCTGGGGTGGGGATAGGGTTCCCAGCCTTCTCCTGGTCAACCACCCAAGTTTGTATGTTAAATAGCCCTGTTCCAGGGGAGTAGTTTGAGAATCAAGCAATTATCATTCTAAATTTTCAGCAAATACGGGTCTAGATACTGTGAGTATGAAGGAAAAGATAGCATACGTCGTGTGGTGAGAATATAAAATGAAAGTTTTGGCGGCCGTTACGACATAAGTCCCGAATGTGCTGGTATAGGAACAATCAACATATGCTCGACTACACGCTATTCTCAGGCAGAAAACTATGCATTTGATACTTCTATTGATATTTAAGCGTACGGTTGCTCTCATGTCGGTCAATGAGATATGGGCGACGGTTGGTGATGAGACGGGTTTTTAATAATCAATGCTATTGTACTTAGATTTGAGGCGCAGAGGCTCTTAGTCTGACTAAGTCTTATCTTGGGCCAAAAAAGTCTCTTGTGTGATCTGTGATATAGAAGGAAGAAAAGAAAAGTAAAGAAAACGAGATATGAAAAGAAGAAAAGCAAGACTTGAGCTCTCATAATGTCGTAATCAGCCTCTAGTATATCTGGTCGGTCGAGAAAGCTGCGTACCACGCGTTCGATCTCTCTTGTGGATAAATTCGTCACGTCTAAGCTCTCACGCGATCACGCCGGACGCCATATAACGCACTCAGCCTTGCCTCTACGAAAGACTTGCAACTGAATTCTCCAAAATGCTCCAGTTCCTCAAGCTGTCAAGCCAGTCTTCGCGAGGCATGTAATTCCCCTCGCTCAGCGCGACGTGCTCCTCGGGTATGGTAGACGCAAAAAACCAGGATCGTGGATACGTGAGGTACTCATGGGTCTCTAGCTTGCCGGCGATCTGTAACTCTCTTTCGTGCGCTTTGAGGCATGTCTTTTCGCAGATTCCCATAATGTCATGGTCCTTGCATAGATGAAACCTCTCGCGCACACGATTACTACATATCTCGCACCTAGACTCAGAGTAGTATTGTAATTCCCTAATCTCCTCACGGATTCCGTCCCTGGCTTCAAGATTCCACGTCTCATGAGTTCTCATCGTCTGCTCCAGCGCTATGATCGCGTTTTGCTCGTCTCCTCCGAGATAGAGGCAACGACCTAGCATAATCCAGCGACGAGATGAAATCTCCTCTTGCCATTCATTGGTCCGCGACTTTGTAGACAGTTCTTGGATAAGTCGTCGGACTGATTGCTCAATGGTTTCCTTGAGATCGTATTGATGTTGGACAGCCCCCAGCAATTTCAGTTCATTGCAAGCCAATACGAGATGATTCTCTTCGGCCCAACGCAAGATGGCCTTTCCGTATATATTGCATTGGTCAATTTTGGCGCCATTTTCAACCAACAGACGAATCATCTCCAAGTCTTCATTCTTGACTGCCCTCCATAGTGCAGTTTCGCAAATATCACACCGGGACATCAAATCCGGACTATATTCTAGCAATATTTTCATCATAGAAACGTCTCCATTAGCTGCGATACAATGAATAAGATTATAGCACTTGTCCTCATATCCGGTGAATCGCGTGTAGTTATAGTAGCATGATGGGTCATCAATTTTAGCGCCCCATTGAAGAAGTTCTCTTATCAAGTCGATCTTGCGATATTTGAACGCTTCAAGAAGTGGTATTCCAAAATCAATGTTACAAAGATTGAGGTCAGCACCGCTATTGACTAAATCTCTGGCAATGTCGTAATGACCTAATTGAATCGCGAAGGACACAGCGCGGTCTCCATGGATTGTCCAAGCTCGATCAATTTCGACGTTGGGACTAACTCCCATTCTGAGAAGGCAACTCACTTTACATCGAAGGTTTCCCATTATTGCACCTGGCATAAGGGGCTTAAGAAGATCAACATTTATGGAAATTCCGTTCTGGATGATCATATCGGTCAGCGATTGTATGGTCTCTTTGTCGTCACATACACGTAGCGCATCTATGAAGATGGAGATGGGTTTTGTTCCGACCGCCGAGGCGTACAGCAGATCACGGAATGCCTGTATGTTGCCTCTTTTAGCCACCCCGATCGCGAAGCAGGAACCACTCTCATCCTGATTCGCTCCTTGGGAGATCAAATACTCCGTGATGTTTTGAAATCCGAGTTCCATAGCACGGCACAATGGGTGAAATTGTCTGTCCCTTCCAAGCGAAACTGGACAACGCTCCTGCATGCTGTTGAAACCTGCGCCTCGCTTAACAAGTATACGCACTAAGTCGATGTCATCTTGCTCTATGGCCCAGATGATTGGCTGATAAGTATGTGGAATTGGGTTTATAAAATGTGTTGCGGTATCGTGCAGGTAGGATAAGTCGCAATCACGCGGTTCATGACCAGGGTTGGGGTCTGCATCGTACTCGAGGAGTAACTCGGTCGCTCCATGATTCCTCTGAGCAATGGCAGCTGCTAGTGCGGATCCAAAGCAGCCGCCACCATTATTGACGTCTGAGCCACGTAACAATAATTGGCGAACAAAATTTTGATTACCGCTCCACGCAGCTGCTTGCAGAGGACTTCCGAGGATGCCTCCTTCAACATTAATGTCCACGTCCAGGTCGAGGAGTAGATTCACAATCTTTTCCTGATTTCCAAAGATAGCGGCGTGGAGAGGAGTGCCAAGCACACATGACCCGAAGTCTTTCCTGGCCCCCCGGCGTACGAGTAGTTGCGTGACCCTCAGATTGCCTTTGAAACATGCTTTTTGGAGTGGGGGTCCATCACATAATTCAGAGTAACCATACAAGTCATCGGAAAAGCGGTTGAGATGATCAATATCAGCACCGTTATCAAGAAGGAATTCTGCCATTTGAGTCGCGTCGCTTGGGTGTCCTGCAATAGAACTTAGTATAGAATCTCTCATGTCCCTGGGATTTTCCACTTTGAGGCCTTGCCCAATGAGGTCTTGAAGTAAGCCCCAGTTGTCGGGCTCGCTCAAAAGGCGTTTCTCAACACCCTCATCCAAGACATTGCGCACATTAATATCGGCACCCGCAGCCACCAGGGCCCTCACCATTGACGGCCCGTGTCTTTTGTGGCAGGTGGCGATCAATATCGGGTATGTCTCGTGATGACGGGTCCGCTCATTGACGTCCCAGCCCATCTGACACATAGGTTCGATCAATCCAGATAAACCATAGCGAGCTGCATTGAAGATTGGATTCTCGGCAGAAATGGTCTGGAATTCGCGAAAATCAGGACCACCCGAATGAGATCTCTTCCAGAGAAGAAGTTCGACACGTTCCTCTATCTGCTGCCAAGCTAATGTATTATGAGCGTACTCTGGTGCCGTGAAAAACCTCAGAAGCGTCTGATTCAATGCGTCAGAGTACGGAACAGGTAGACTGTGATAATGCTCCAACCAGTAGTGTACCGCATAGCTCAAAAACCTGTATTTGCGAGTGCGAAACACCAGCTGTTTCATACTGTGGCATTGACCGTCACGAAAGTCATCCATCATGAGATAGTTCAAGCAGATTCTGGTCAATTCAAGCTGAGTTTCACTAGCTCCGGCATAGAACTCGCAGACTGACGACTTCTGAATACGGTCGGAAAGCAAAAATTCTTTGATGGAGAAATGCGCCAAGCCGACAATGGTACTATTCCCTGTGTGAGTAACAAGACCACCAGAAAACCGCATTAGATCTGTAGGATCTGTTGCTATTGTGGAGAAGTCCATTCCATCTTGTGTCTGGTCGAGGGTAACTGCCTCAGCGAGCTCGATTAAGCTCAGAGGCCTCAAGCTGTGCACAAGCCAGAAAAACATCTTTTTGACCATATCGATATCATTTGAGTGATCCGTGCGAAGACGGGCGAGGATGCCAATGTAAGTTTCGTCAAGTCCGGCGGGGACGCGATCAAGACAATCGTGAATCTTTCTATCGCTAATACAAGAGCAGAGATCATCGAACTGGCATTTTACCCACTGAAACCTACCAATCTGTCAGCCAATTCTAGGCAATTCTTGGTGTCGGCAGACGGTGGACTTACATTCCATCTGCTTTAGAAGTTAACACTATTTGTATTCTCTCCGTTAAAGAACGATCTCGAAGTTTCAGTTTTCTACTCTCTAGGAGTCTTCGAAGCTCGCTTTTGACGTAGGTCTCGATGTCATGAGCCATATCTGAGGCTCCTAGAGATAGGTGGGGGAGCCCTTCCATACTTTCTTGGACATCATATTCTTCTCGACTAGTCATGAGCAAGCGCAAGCTAGGTGTCGTGCTAGCAGCACGCCTTAAGAGGGCAATAAGCTCGATGCGATCATTGGATTCGTCAAGGGCGTCAACGACCGTGTATGTACGGTTTTCCATCGCCAGACACTTCATGAACGCCTCGAAAAGGTCCGCTAAGGAGCAAGATGACCCGACATCCCTGTATCTTTTGGACAGATCCGCCATAAACGCCAGAGCTCTGTCGTTTTGACGGCAGATATCTGCAATCAGTGTCTCAATAACCTTTCTCGCAGATTGGGTCTTTGAGTCTTTATAGTCGCAGAAGTAATACAGAACGATGCCTTCCTTTCCAGAAACCAAATCGTTCAGATATGTAATCACTGTAGACGCCATTATGGTCTTTCCTGCGCCAGGCTTTGCATGAAGCCAAAGTGCACCGCTGGAAGCGTCAAGCCACTTTTGAAAGGCTGGGTTGGAAAATATCCACTGGCCAGTATGCTCTTCATGGAGACTGGCAGCTTTTTCATAATTCGTGTGTGGCTGAACAGGGTCAAGCCATTCGAACAGCGAGCGGTTTTCGGTGATGCGAGCCTGCTTTATGGCTCTGTCACGCTCTTTAGACGCTGCCTCTTTCTCCGCCAGACTTGCCTCATCCTTGACATCATCTAGAGCCGACTCAAGCTTGCCAACAGTTGACTCGAAATCACGTTTCACGGGCTTCCAAAGAGACTTTGCCAGGATGTTTGCGCTAGAACTCTTGCACCATTTCGATCGATCAGAATGCGCCTCGTTCAACATGCCTCTACATGTCAGGCAGAAGCACAAAAAGGCTTCGTAAGAGGCCAAAAGACTGATTCTGAGGCGTTCAGATTGAGGATACAGGCGTGAGTAAGCTTCAAATGTACCAAGATGTCTCCCGATACGCCCGAGCATGTCAACTAGCTGGCAATTCTACAGCGTCAGCCGATAAACAAGCTGAGAAAGCTCAAGAGCAACATCAATTATTCAAAGAGACGTACTTTTTCGTACGTGTCTAAGAAGTCTAGAGCTAGCTTTGTAAATGGTCAGATTATACGCATTGCCAATCGCCGCCATCTACTCACCCGCAGAACCATACGAGCACCTCCCCAGAGTAAGGACAGAACCTCAGGCTTGGCGTTGCTGAGAACGTCCATGGCTTGCGAGTACTGTTCGAATCCGCGGATGGACGGCCCTAATTTGTCCATGGCCCTCCGGAAAATGGAGTGTTCTTGGTGCTCCTGGTTTAGTCGCTCGATGTCGGCAAGTACATCACCAGGGCCGACGCTTGGTCTCAGCAGATCTTTCTCTTCATCACTGACTTTTGCCATGAAAGCTTGCCGTGCAGTCTCGAACGGATCCATAGCATTTGCTCCTCACAGGTGCCGTTCTCCAAAAGATTACCGATCGTCTGCAAATCGTAATGTGTAGCATCAACTGATCAAATCCGTCTTTGATCACCGAGGACGCTTTGCAGAAGGTGCACCGCAGGTATAGCGTGGGAGATACAGCAGTCAAGTAGGATGGTTGTCATCCGCGTAGCCTGACCCCTCATGAGATACGGAAGTGAGGTAGTAAGGCTGAGTAGAGTATAGCCACCCGGCAATTCTTCGGACACCAAGAGCGTAACTGTGACATGATGGGCTAGCGAGGCAAGGCTTAGCAATCCTTTATGCATAGCCGTCGGGAGATTGACGCGCAAAGTCCTGGACAACGATAGTGAGAACCTAGCCCCTGAAGTGAATCGATATCTTTGATCCAAAAATAAGCCGTCGGTGTCACCGTGTAGTCGGTTGTAGATAGCGTATGATCGAAACGTAAGAGTTTCTAAATTAGGTGATATGCTAGTAGCCCACCCACATAAGGTGCACAGTCACCTTCCTTCGCGGAATAATAGGGCGGCGCTCACCCTATATCCGAATAGGGGGCGGCTCGGTCTGGGTTGATTTTGAAATCTTGGCTTTTGTTTTCTCTTACTAGCTCACAGTAAAGGCATTCAGATATCACCATAATCGTTCACAATGTCTCAGAATTCTTCGTTGCCTAGCGTCGCGAGTTTAATCGATGAATTGCACAGCGATCAGGCTACTATCATACTTCTGTGGGCTATAGCGCTTATCGCCGTGGGTTCTCGATTTCTCGCCCGACGCCTTACAAACGCGGGGCTTTGGTATGATGATTGGTTGATGATACCTGCTATTGTGAGTATCACCAAGACAACAATGTTAAAGAACTCGTAGAGTTCGAAAATATAAATTAACTTAATAAATCTATTAGCTCGTTGCCACGGTCTTAAACTTAGTTTCGGCAATTTGGAGTAAGTTCTGGGAATACCACGCAAAGCCGTACGATTAGAACTAAGTTCACTAATTTTCATTACCTATTTAACAGTAGCAAATAATTTGATAAGTCAATACAATTGGTCATCTACCAACCAATTGAAGAATAATGCTACAGAATTGAACGACATCAACAATCACTATATAGAGATCTATCTCGAAGGGTGGTTTATCTCTCAGATCTGCTGGGTACTTGTTCTGTGGATTGTTAAATGTTCTATATTAGCCCTCTATTGGCGTCTGTTTAGTGACAAGAGTCGATCAATCCAAATCGGCATTTGGACAATCGCGGTGGTTGTGATGTGTTGGGGAATTGCAGTGGTATGTTTATCTACTTTGGTGTGATGATTTTTCTTTTCATCGAAACCATGGCAACGAATCTTATAACGAAGATCTAGTTACTTATAACGATCTTTCAATGTTTTCCAGTCGATCGATTTTGGAAGTCTTTTGAAGAACCCACACAATGTAAAGGGTCGAATGCACAATTATCCATACCTGTGTATCTGGGTGGTACGATACCACATGTCATAATTGACACCGCGCTTTTGATATTCCCGATGCCATTAGTATGGAATCTTAAAATACCCAACTGGCAGAAGATAATGTTTGTCGCGATGTTTGCCCTGGGTGCGGCGTAAGTTCCTTACTTAGAGTTCAGTACCCCGTCTTTCTTTACTAATAAGTCATCACAATTCAGCGTAACGGTCGTGTCTGGAATCCGGTTATGGTTCTTTTTCACCGATTCTATAAACAACAATACGAACTCCGCTCCTTTCCTTTTGACGAATGTCGAGGTCAGCACTTCCATCATCGCTGGTCAGTACAATATAGACCATTCAACTTCATTGCACAGTGTGAACGAAGAAAGCTAACCCCCAAAAATGGTTCTATCAGCATGCCTCCCCTCCCTCGGTCCCATAGTTACATTTATCTCTGCAAAGCTTGCACAACTATGCAAGCGTAAGAGCACCCATAAACGAGGGTCCAGGTTGTTGATGAGTATGTTACCGGCATTCGCAACGGGGGAGCCATCAGGGCCACAAATCTTGCCGTTAACGAGAAACCCGAGCTGGGGCGACGGACCAAATCCCATGCTGGACTCGGTACCGATTGTGGAGGCCGAGGCGGAGGCTTCAAATCTCGCGGAATTAGAGGCCGAGGTGAATAATTCAAGTGTGCCAGAAATGGACGCCGATGCGCCAGGACCATATCTTGTGGAGATCGGAACGGCGGTGCTTGCCGCGGAGATGGAGACGTTGGAACGGGCGTTGGAGTTGGAGTCTTGGAGACCGATTGTCGAGTTGGAGGGAAATACTAGGCGATGGTAGTATAACATTTGTGAAGGTGAGGGTATGTTGTACGGCTATCTTGAAAACGTTACCCATTGCTGAAGACAAGAAATTGGTGTGGAACTGTAGGATTATATGATGTCTCAAGGGCTAGTGGACATCTTCTTCTTGTTCTCAAATCCCTCCCACTAACAGTCCCACTAACAGTTTTTGTCTTCATGCACTTTGAGACTATGATGGTCGAGAAGAAGAAGAAGAAGAAGAAGAAGGGCGGTGGAACAGAAATATAGTCGCTGTAGCATTCAAAGTTCATCGCTGTTCCCGACAGGCCCGCGTCGTGATTACGAAACTCTTTCGGGAGACAGAACTACCTGGTCTTCATGACTATAGTTGATTGGAGCAGGCGATGTGCGCTTGACGAAGAATGCAGAAACTGTATCCGATATAAATATATTGAGCGGTGCAAATTGGCAAAAAGACGTCGAGACAAGAGACATACATAATGACATATCGCCGTTTTCCTTGCCGGCTAAAATTGCAATTCAACGATAGCTACTAATATACGAGATAAACTTAACTCCCAAGTTTTCCATTACAAAACGGATTTCAGGGACGGTAGCTCTACTCCATCGTCAGGTAACAGACTTCGCAGATGAATTACCGAAAGTAACTAGAGCACAGCCTCGCTCTCTAGCTCGCCATCCCGAGAGAACGATCCGGATGAAAGAAATGATTGGTTCTGAGGGGATCTATCAACTATACGAAATTTCAAATCGCCAAGAGAACCTAAAGGTTGATAGTAACTTTAAAGGTATTCTCCTTATGTCTCCGAAACATTCAAAGCTTCTAGGAAAGCTCTTTCTTCTCTCATGGCTTCACACATAAGACGCTGCCAGGGTACGGAAGGGAACCAGTACGCCATTGGAACGCTCCCGGCTTCTTGCCAGGCTCTGGGATTTCCAGGTCAAATTTAAGGAGAAAGTGCGCAAGGATAATTTTAGTTGCGAGAGAGATATAGTATCGCCCCGCACTGTTTGACAAGCGAGCATCTGTAAGCAAAGTATCGCGAAAAGAAAGAGAGAGAGAGGAGGGAAGTGATAGCCCGCCAAAATTGCTTTGGGGAGGCTCAAAAGGGCCATTCCATGGCCCATTGCGTCATCTTGGAAGACTTAACCTTGGCCATCTTCGCAAATCGAAAGCCATCGAACTCTGACAGGTTGGGATAATTGTGGGTATCATTCAACATTTGCAGTTGTGGGACGACGATCCACTCCCCCTTGGGGACGGTGAAACCTCCGGAGAACGTGAAGATACGTAGAGCTTCGCGGCGATAGCTCTCTGTGTATTATTGTGAGCCCGGATCTGGACTTGGAACGATTAGCAAAGGAGGATAAGGTGCTTACCGGATTCAAATGCGTTTGTGTGGAGCGATTCTTTCATGAAGCTATCCAAAAGTGGAAGACTATCGAGATGACCGGTGGGTCTGACATTGCTCTCAATTCGCGTCGAAGTGGTTCCGTAAACTCCTGATGAAAGGCGATGTCTTGCAGTGCTTGAGTCATGATCTGGTAGCCGAGTCTTTGGCCGACTCTTGAGATCTTCTTCCGATTGGGCTAGGCATTGTTTTACCACAGAAGGTGTGAGCAAGACCGGGTACAACACGCTTTGATCTCGTTTGTGTATCTCTCGGTATCCCATCCGTCTGGATGAGATTCCAGAAGAAAGCGAGAAATGTTAGGCTGCAGAGTATTAGACTGTGCGTGAAGCCAACCGGTAGACCAGAAGTGATATACAAGCTGATCCGGTACGCTGTCATATTTTTCTTGTGCCTGTCTGTCAAGCCGTTGTTTGAATTTGGAAGCCACAAGTTGATGCATACGTCTTCTATCCATGTCTTGACCGTACTTAAACTTTGTAGCATAGCTATACCGGTCAGAACACGAGTGTGATGGTAAAGTAAAAGACTTACTAGGCGAAAGGCTTCGGAATGAGGCGCCAGACTTCAGCAATCAAATAGCCCCTCCGAATATGCCGTTTTTACGCTTGCGTAAACTCAGTGTTCATCCCTTTACATCCTGAATAGGGTTATTATTTTTATACTGAGCGGGCTTCATGAGGGGGCCTAACACTGTATGATAGGGGTTTTTCGCGGTTTCCTATCTAGTCCGCTGGTTTCGTTTTAAACCCGCGAAGAAATTTCCCACACTTGATAAGCCGCATTGACTGACGAGACTAGCGGTCTTCTGCAGTCAGACGGGTTTCCGATTGCGAAAGTCAAAATTGCTACCATTTTGCTGCTGTCAGACGATATGGGGCTTGCATACATTTGCCCACTTTGCTGCGTTTATCATATCGTATGCAGTCAGACGGCTATAAGCTTGTAAGAGTCAAGTGTTCGTGGAGCAAGCCTAACCTATAGGCTTATCGTGGATGCCGCTCGCGCCGCAAGTGCTAAGATATTACCACCTAGCATACATACGAACTAGACCTATTTTGATGAGGATCCGAGGGTCCGTTTTCATCGAGCACCACCAAGGGTCGTGGCAAATAATATGACGCAGATCTGTATTGCGGTAGTCTTTCATGACTTATCGACTTACAAGGCTATATGGCTATATCTGGCACCCGGTATGAAATCCATGCATAACATTTCCTTATTTGAACAAGTCGGAGAGAGGGTGTTCAGCTCCCGGGAATCCTTTCCTCTTCGCGATACGCGCCAAAAGGCTGGCACGGGTTAGTCCATGCACATGTATGGCAATGGCTTTCAGGTAACTGAAAACTGAAGCCGCGCACCTAATATATCTATAGCCGAGTCAATATGAAAGGCTCCTGAGACTAGAATAATTGTGAGAGCGGGCATATTGAAGAATGATGTATAATGAAACTTAGGAACAAGGAGAGCTACCAAGACGAGATATATAGAAAATCAATAGGGATCTACGGATCGGTGGGGACGCCATAGCGAGATCCGCCAGGACAGTCGAGACGACACGCTATCGTACTCTGCCATGTACGATGGGAAGCGAAAGCGTCATGGACTTATGGACTGTCCGACAGAGCAAGCTGCAGCCCTTTGCTTCATTACTGTCAGCCGTATTAGAGGAGGATGCTGATCTTTTTAAGAAGGCAAACTCAGAATCACCCCACTTTGTTCGAGTAAATGGGCTGAGATATTTAGCTTTATTTCGTAGCTTACTTGTCTCTGAGACTTTGCACATCTAGGAGTGCTTCTCGATTCGGAGCTAGGAGTCGCGTGAAAATGTGCAAATTGGTTCATCTTACCGAGGCTATGCGCTAATTAGCATGGACGATACCCTGCAGCTGCACCATGATTATTCATGACCCGAGAAGAATGATTTCCAGAAGCACGTACTATGTCAGATTTTGTTAGCGCTGACAGTCCGTTGATCTTGTGATGATACACTCCATGATATACAACAGCAGTGACCACTAAAGAGCGGTGCGGCAGCTCAGGTACCCTTATTTCGTAAGCGCTAGTATGGTTCAATATGCGGGTCGAGAGCACAACCACTTCCATAAAATGCTTCTCTTTAAGAGCCACGGAAATCCGTTCTCACTCGAGCTGAAAAAACTCAAATGCGTAATTTAGCCTCTCTCTTCCATTTATGACAACAATGCGGGCACATGTCAATATGTAGGTCCTTCGTTAGCGCAGACGGCGGACTTGATTTCCTTGCAAATAAAACATCCACTCCTGCCATTGTTACATGGCTAGCATTAGAATTTCGAAGAAGGCTAGGCTCGGCGACTATTTAAACCTGGATGCGCCAGTCGCATGTGTCCGCGACCATAGTGCGAGGACTCACACGGGTATTCCGTGGTCTGCTTTGCCAAGATCTCATATGAGAAATCGCTTGGAGAAGCCGTGTGAGGGACAAGTGGTCATTCTTTCCAAGCAGAACTGAAAGATCTGATTTCTGCAACTGTCTCGAAACATAGCAAGAAAATCCCACTTAGCATTCCTGAATATCGAAGAAGTCAAGTCTGTTTCTTGCATTTTCGCCCGGACAGCTAGCCCCAAAAAAGATTTTGTAACACTATCTGAAGTATAAGGGTAGTCTGATGCGTATTACTGCAGGATTGTCTCGCAGTAAGCTCGGGACACCTCATTCATAATCTTCACCCCTAATATGCACAAACCCCGCTATTATATCTTATACAATTGAAGAACGCCCTCTTCTGAGCTTTGTCGAAAGTAACCATCATACACATTCGCAATATTTTCCTAATAATGTCACTTCCACCTCCACCACCAGGCATCCATCTGCAAGATACCCAGGTTCCTCGACTTCTCGGTGTCAGTATTTCCACATTCACGTTGGCTCTGATAGCGATCTGTTTACGATTCACCGCAAGACGATTGACTCGCTTGCCTTTGTGGTGGGATGACTGGCTTATGCTACTAGCAATTGTATGCTGGAGTAACTCTCTATATCTTAACCTGTCCTCGCTGACAGAGGCATAGGCAGCAGCGACCACCCAGATATTTATGTTGATCACTTACAGTAAGTTCTTTATTATGATTCGACTGTCTATACTGAGTTCTTCAGTGATCAATCACGGTCTTGGACGCCATATATGGACTGGGCCGCCAGACGCCGCCCTCGCCTGGGCTAAAGGCGTTTTCGTCTCAGAGATTAGCTACGCCTGTATTATCTGCAGCGTCAAATTCTCCCTATTGGCATTTTACTGGCGTATATTCAAGCAAAGCAAAATTCGCATTCCAATCTATATCCTTACAGCTGTGGTTAGCGCCTGGGGGGTTGCTATGGTATTTAAAGTCTTGGTCACTTTTGCAGATTACGTATTGATTTCTTCCTAGCTTTTAATTACAATCTTTTAGTGTCAGCCTGTGAGCGCCTTTTGGACACAATATATGCCGATACCGTCCGTACATAATAGCTTTACGTGCGGCGTCAACGTTAACCGATTCTTTGATGGAAATGCTATTCCAAACATCATTACTGATGCAGCTCTTCTCATCCTACCTATGCCATTTATTTGGCACCTACATCTTCCCAGAGCCCCAAAGCTTGCTCTGAGTAGTGTATTTGCCCTCGGTATTTTGTAAGTCATCACCTAACTATCTCTTACGACAAGACTGATAGCCACGAAAGTGTGGTCTGTGTATCAATAGCCCGCTTCACCTTCATCATAAGTCTAGACTTGAAGTCACCAGACATCACATGGAACTATGTCAACGTCCAAATCTGGAGTGCCGTGGAGTGCAACGTGGGCATTACTTGTGGTAGGTCCGTTTTTTTGCCTTTTTGTCTTTTTGTCTTTTTGTCCAGAGCACCGCTAAGCCCGACGCCAAGCATGTCTCCCTTCCCTCCGCCCAATCCTCAATCTCGTCCTCTTCGGTTCTATCGACCGCAACCATCGCCGTGGCGGAAATGACCCATCGCCTATCGCAGGGGTTAAAGGAAACTCCCCGTGGTATTCCCACCTAAGAAAAAAGGTGGTTAGCCGCCAGAATGTTCTGGTGTCAATTAAGGAGGGGGCTGAGGATGGATTCATCAGACTAGTCGACCGACCACCGCAAGATTCGCGTGTGACCGCTGGGATGTCGGCACACGATGGTAGTAGGATTCATGTTAGGACCGAATTCCATGTTGAACCTTCTAACGAAAGACCAGGCTTGAACAGCGAGGCTACTGGTTGAGGAGAAGGTAGGAGCAGTGCAGTCATTGTGGTGGGGCCAGAGAGGGTAGATGATGAGAAGCCTACGAGATCTTTCCAGCAAAATACACTCACCCGCCATCATCTAGTGCGTCTCGTTCCCCAGTCTTCCTATCCTCTAACTGTACATGGGTTAAAAGCCTGATTCTCACTTGATAAATAAGCTTTCTCTCCTCTACCAAAAATTACTTTACTCTCTTAGCCATCTCGACCACTTAGTTCTTTCTCGTACCCCCAAAAAGTGTCCAGATATCCTAAGGCATCAGCTTAAACGTGGACTACAATATCTCTCCTTTGTAGCACATAGATCCGCAAAACTAGCCGTCAGCGGTAATCGAATATGCTAGAAATAAGACGCTATCTAGGTGATGCCAGATCTTCTAGCCTTAATTTAAATAATATTATAAACGGTGACTCTCGTTTAAAATACTATAATGTAACGAGTACTAGATATTAGTACTTCGTTCGCTATATTCGAACTATATAAATAATTAAATACTTATTCTACGAATTAGTAAATTGGGCGTAAAAGTCTAAATAGTATACTAAAATTTCTTTCTACTATTAATTTTTTCAAAACGATATTTATAGATAAAAATCTTAGTTATAATATTTTAGATCTCCTTAAAAGAAATAACTTCTATACTAAGTATTTTCTTATAAAGATAGTTATTATTAAAGCGTAGTAAGTTGTAAAAAGGGACTATTTTTTTATTCGATTATTACCCCTAAAATTTACGCCCTACTAATTCGTAGAATAGAAGATAGCTATAATTATAGTTAATCTATCTTATTACTATAGATAGACTAAATTATAACTTCTAAAGATATATTTAGATCTTACTATAGTACTAAAAAGACTTCTATATCTATTTAATATAGATTTAGAGTAGATTAATATATAATTATTACCTTCCCCCCCCCTCCTTCTTTAATATCTCTCTCTCTTCTATATTATTCCCCCCCCCTCTATATATTATTATCTAACTCTTCTTTAATACCCCCTCTCTCTCTTTTCTTTAATAATCTATCTCCCTTATTATTACTCTCTATCTTATTATTATCTCTATCTTATTATTACCCCCCCCTCCTTCTTTTCTATTATAACTTTTTAACTAATTTAATATTAATAACTTCTATTAATATATAATCGCTATTTATTATAAATTACTTTTATTAATATTTAACTACTATATAATATTATAATATTAATATTTAATTATTAACTTTATTAATACTCGATCGCTATTTAATATTAATAACTTCTACTAATACTTCTATTATTACTTAGTTACTATAACTTTTACTAATACTTAGTCGCTATTTAATATTTATAACTTCTACTCGATCGCTATTTAATAATTATAACTTCTACTCGCTCGCTATTTAATATTTATAACTTCTACTCGATCGCTATTTAATATTTATAACTTCTACTAATACTTCGACTATTACTCGATCGCTATTCGATATTATTAACTTCTACTACTAATACTTCTACTAATACTTAATTACTATTATATACTAGTAACTATTTATAGTACTTAATTATTAATTAATTCTATATTTAGAGCCTTCTCGACTATCTACTATCGATAGTAATAATTATATAAAGTAGGATTAGAAATTAGTATATTATATAGCTATATATATATATATATAAGTCTAGCTAAGATATTCGTACTTTATAGAAGAGATATTAATAGAGAATAATTAACTCTCGCTACTATTTAGTATGTATTCGATCGTCTATATTAATTTAGGATATAGTTAAGATCTTTCGAGTCTTTAATATATATATAAAGAGCTCTATAAGGCCGTTTATATCTATATTAAAAAGTCTTATTAATCTTCGACTAAGAGTAATAAGAGCTCGATTAAAATCCTTTCGAGTACTTTTAGAAAGTAGACTATTAAGTAGATATATATCTTATTTAGAAAATATAATATAAAATAGTAATAGAATAATATTAGGGTAAACGTATTTGGAATCGTATTCGTAGTCTTTTAACTTTTTATAAATAGAAGTTAGTAGAAAATAATTAAAATAATACGAGTCTTTCGATAATAAATTAGGCTTATATAATAGATTAATAGACTTTTATAAAGGAAAGGTCGAAAATATAGTATAATTAATAAAAGAATAGAATTTAAAGTTAGATTTTAAAGAAGGATAATAGATAAGATAAAATTACTCGATTAATTTAAAATTATTAATAAAGCCCTTTTCGAATATATTATTATTAATAGTTTTCTCCTTATAGGACTCTATTTCGCTTATTTTTTTAAGGCCTCTAGCGAGATATAGATCGTAGGAATTCTAGTTCGTAATATATATATCGCTTATCTTATTATTAAAGACTTAATTAATAATATATTTCCTATAAATAGACTCGTTTAAATACTCTTTATAAAGAGTCTTAAATTTATTATCTTAATTACTATATCTTAACTCGTTATCTATAGTAAGAGTTAATAAAATCGAGTTTTTTTAATCTCTACTAGCTCGACCCGTTTATTATTAGAAATCGATAAAAGAAAATAATAAAATATAATAAATAATAATATAAATAGACGAATAATTAAATCCTTCTCTTAAAGTACTAGTAGTAATAAGAATATAATTAAAAGAAATAAATAAATTAATTACCTTTTCCTTTTTTTCGATATTCGAGCTATAATACTTATACTCTAAATACTTACTAAGATTTTTAGCTATATTTATATCTATAATAAATATTATTACTTAATCGCTTACCTTAAAATCGACTATTAAATTAATTATAATCTTTAAGACTTCTTCGAATCTCTCGCTTTTTTATCTTATCGTCTTCGGAAAAACTTTTACCTAATAAGAGATATTATTTTAAATAGTAGAAGTACGTAGAATAGTATTCTTAGTAAGAACTATTAACTTTTCTAACTCGGAAAGTATAAAATCGGGTAAAGTAGTCGAAAAAAAGATGAATACGCTTCGAAAAGAATTAGGTTAGATCTAAAATCTAACTCTTTAATCTAACCCAAGCGTAGATCGAGTCTTAGGGGGGTTAAGTCTTAGGAGGGTTAGATAATAGGTCGGGTCTTAGCGTAGATACCTACCTATAGATTCGAGTCTTAGGGTAGATACCCGCTAAGGATAGATATCTATCTCGAAGTCGATTAGCCCGAAGATTTAGCTTCAAATATTAATCTTAAGACTTAATATCGATCCTATACGATCCCCCGTACGGCCTCTTCTCTATACGACCTCTATATAGCTCCCCCCCTAGTTTCCCCCTCTATACGACCCCTATATAGCTTTCCCCCCGAATTCTAGTTATCTTTCTAGTTATTACTTCTTTTTAAGAGTCTTATTTAATAGAAAGAGTCTTATTTAATAGAAAGAGTCTTATTTAATAGAAAG